>JANSTT010003450.1:12529-25560 GCA_026745375.1 Platyura marginata
TCTTTTGTATTTCATAATTTCCGAATTTTTCATGTATTTCCGAATTTTCATTTTTCATGTTTTACGATAGCCATTGTCAGTGTCAGTTATCCTTTTCGCGGTGTTTGTGATAATTTTTGAAAATAGGTCTTTTGTATTTCATAATTTCCGAATTTTTCATGTATTTCCGAATTTTCATTTTTCATGTTTTACGATAGCCATTGTTAGTGTCAATAATCCTTTTTGCGGTGTTTGTGATAATTTTTGAAAATAGGTCTTTGTATTTCATAATTTCCGAATTTTTCATGTATTTACGAATTTTCATTTTTCATGTATTTCCGAATTCATAAAAAAACAGTTGTTTGAACGAAAGCCGACGATGTTCATAGTAAGGATTCAGTATTTTTCCATGTATACTACCTTTGAATGGCACTTAAGTCAAAATTAGGCGCTTCGTACTCGACCCTTATGAGAATGAGGTTTCTTTTGCAGTGGCGAGGCGTGGGTTTTTTTTCAATCAACATGAGGACTATTTATAAAAAAAACCGTTTAGTGATTATGAAAGAGAAAAAAAGTAGGAAAACTGTGGGACCATTTTTTAAAAAGTGACTCAATTGTAATCTCGCTTAATATAAAAAATATAATTTTGAAACTGTGAATTTTTATATTATCTTAAATTTCCAGCATTTTTTGCCTAATACAGGTTTTTGAAGAAGTTAACCCTTTAAGGTGCGAACATTTTGAAGATATAATGGTTAATTAAAAATTTTCAAAAAGCTACTCACCTTTTTCGGAATTGTATTTTGAATGTTTTCGTTATTTTCTTATTTTTAGAAAACGTTAACCCTTTAATGTCGAAACGTTGTCTTTAAAGGGTTAACTTTTAAAAATATGTTAATTCACTACAAATATTAAAAATGTCTTCCAGAATAACTTTAGTTGGATTTTGATTTTTTGTTTGTTAACCCTTTCATTTTCAAAATGTACTATATATAGACCTTAAAGGGTTAATTTTTTGAAAAAATTTTATTAGTCAAAAAATGTTGAAAATTTTAAATAATATAAAAATAGTTAAGTGATCAAAAGTACTAGGAATTTGGTTAAAATTACTGAGAAGAAGTGTCAATGAATCAAATAATACATCGATATTTGGTAGCAACCCTCACCCTTAGCCTCCATATTACAAACGGATTTTTATTTTAGATGAAAATTATTTTAATTCCCAGCACACCGGTGAAAGTTTTATAATCCTAATTGGCTGCCTTTTTTCTTAAGTATGTAAACCTATCTTATACATATATGTACGTATGAGTAGTTGAGTACCTATTACATTAAGCCCTAATGAAATGGAGCTTAATACTAAATGTAACTTGATGAAATTTTATGAAATATTTTCTTTAAGATAATAATGAAAAACTCTTAGAAAATATTTTCATTGGAAAATGTTCTATTACCTCAACATCTAAATAGCTATTTTCTATCGATTTAATGGTAGAACTGGGTCATTTTGTGAGAATAGTGATGAATCAATTTTCCGAGGGATTATTTGTAATATGAAATTAATGAAATGAAAACGTTAGGATTAATTTGTACAAATTGGAGAAAATCAAATATAGAATAGATGGTAGCAAAATTTAAGTCTCTGTAAAATTTAGTAAAACATATTGGACAAGATAGAGTGTGGGAGAGGAAGAGAGAATAATGGGGGTTGTGGTCATGATAGTTCAACTATTTTTCTGGGTTCTTTTTTTTTGTTGTTGGGGGGAATGCTGGGAAATATTTTCATTTGGAATTTGTGTATTTTTGTACTAATTTTTTAATTGAATTGAATTATAGTAGATTTGATCAGACTGTAGAGAAAGAGAGAGAGATTGAGATCATTTTTAGTACAATAAGTGAGTCCATTTTTTTTTCTTTTTGTATTTTTCAATGATGTGAATTTTGAATATATATTAAAATTTAAGTTTGATCCCATTGGCATTAAATTTTTTACAAAGTTAAACTTTTTTTTTTTTTTTTTTTTCTTTTCCTAAAGGGAATTTCATTCTCTTTCAGCTTTGATGTAGGTATTTGTGTATAGGCATTATTCATGCTCCGCACATTTATTTAGGTCCTGCATACATTTTTGTTGTTGTTGCTTTTATGTTGTAATTTTATTTTTTATTATTTGTAATATCCATCCATACCTACCTTTATGTTCAGACTAAAACATCATACACACTGAAAAACAATGTAAGTTTATGGCTTTGAGGTATAGAAATGTAGATATTGAAAATCCATATAGCATTACAATTTTATTATTATGATTTATTCATATAATATGTATGTATGTATAATACCAAATAGTCAATCCTTGACATATGGAACATGAAACAACCCCCCAAGGCTCTTTAATTCAATACATATTTGGGGTTTTAGCTTTTAGTTAAACTAGAGGGTTATTCAATTTTGAACATTTTTAAATATTAATTAGAAAATTGTATGCATTTACAATAGAATCAATTTCAATATAAATTGTATAAATTGTTGAGAGAAGTTTTTTTTTTCACCCGACGAGAAAGTGGTAATCACAAATGAATATGAATATGAATGTACCTACATCTCCATTATCAAAATAATGTACCGATGGTAATTTACTCTTGTAATGGGGACGATCAAAGTACACTACAGGTGTGAAAAAAGGTCTGATTAAACATTACCGTCGGTAAACCCCAAAAAAAAACAAGAGTAAGTTTGACATAACCTTAAAACTTTGTAAAATAACATTTTCTTTAGGTTTCTCATGTTGTTTTTTAAAGGTTTCCATATAAATGATGATGAAAACTCTTATATTTTCCATTTTTACTTAATAAAAAGAAAAAAATATAACAATTTCTCAAAATTATTGAATCACGTTTGACATTTGACAGCTACCATTGCCCGTGTAAAATTTTTCGTGTTGACGCGGTACAGTAAAAATTACCCCTTTATAAAGGTAGATTACTGCCGGTAATAGGACTGTAATGGAGATGATCTATACTACAAATATTTTCTATATATCAATCTTTTTATCTTCTTCTTGGCCCAGATCTTTGACGGTTGAATTTTGTATGACATCGTCAATCATTACAAAGGCTAAATAAGCTAAATAAACGCCTTCAATTTATAAATTCCCTAAACGCACTCATTATTCTGAAATTTGTATTTATTTATATTTATTTTATGTTACGGATTTTTTTTAAATTAAAAATAATAACTGAAGGAGCAAATTCAAGGTTGTAGACAATTATTTTCAAAGTACCATCTTTTTTGCTACCCATCTAATAATACGGGCGTTTTTTGTATAACGCGGCACTTGTATAATGCGGTACTTGTGTAACGCGGTTTCGCTACAACACGGTTTTGAAATTGTCGACGTCCCTTATACAACGCGGTTGCAGTTTCGTATAACGCGCTCTTGAAATTTCCAAATATTGATTTTTTACTTAAAATATTCTTTAAAATAGATTAGATATTTTATACAAAGCTCTCTATGGTTAACTCTGTCTAAATCTAAAATATCTAAAAAATATGTATATCATATTATGAACTACATTGAGAATTAATGGAAAACAATTCAAATTCACCTGAAAGTTCATTGAAAACCATTCAAACGTAATCCTACTTTTTCTATGAGTTCCTTGTCTCCTATAACGCTGATTCGTATAACACGGCATTATTATGAAATCTATACAAGAGACGCCTGTAATTTTGGTTTTATTTATTAATTTACTAAAAATTAAAAATTTAAAAATAACAACAAAAAATCTACTGTCAGACGTATCGCAATTACAAATATTAATTTTAAGAGAGTCTCAATTCTCGGCTCATTTAATTGTTTTGTCTAAAATTTCAATTCGACAATCTAACTAAAATTATATTGGGCCAGTTAACAACTTTGAAAATTGTTCAAAAAACATGTATGCCAATAGAGGTTACATATACATACATATATACATACATACATATGTACCATTCATAAACCGGGCTCAACTAAACCTTTATTTTGATGTTTGTATCGTCGTATTGTGTCTATAAATTTTCTCCAGGAAAAAAAAAAAAAAAAAATGTTGTTAATGTGTACAATAAAACTCAATTTTCCTAAGCTTTAAATCCTCTTAGTTAAGGGATTAGGGCTTTTCATATATCCCCCGTACATAGGACAGAGATTAGGATACTAAAATTTCGTTTTGGTGTGTGGCGTTGAATTGGCAATCTGTTACAGAAAAATGCTTTTAAGATCTTTCCATTGAAAGGCTACAAAAATAATTCGTGATGAATTCGAGAGTTTAAGTAAATATAATATAAAAAAAAAAAAAAAAAAAAAACTTTTTCCTTTCACATTTTTTCTACACCCAAAATAATAGCAAATAAAACACATAATTTTAATCAAATCTCAATAAAATTTCGTTAAACTTTTATGGCATTAAAGTCAGAAACTTTATAAAAGCAGAATAATTATGCTGAGTGGATAGATTAAACCTTTGGTCAGAATGTTATATAAACTATTGGAATAATTTGGTTTGGCATTTCACATTCTCAAAGACTATTTTCAATTTGTGCAAGTATGTTTGAAATGTTGAAATAATGAAAATGTAGAGCTTTCATTTTAGGATTGGAGTTCTTTCATTTGTACATTTAAGAAATCAAAAAAAAAAAAGTAGAAATTTCTTGTATATGCATAGGTCCATATGTATGTATGTGTATATGTATGTGTAGTACATCCATTATAGATATCATCAGCAAGGGTACCGCAAAACATTTATACACAAGCAGAATGTTGATTTAAACAACAGCACGTCACCATTATTATTATTAGTAATGCAGACATCTAGACAACTATATGGCTTCAAAATGTTCGGTTTTATTAGACATTTACATTTCGTTTGGACTTTATTTGTGAAATAATATTTTTTTGTGTGTATCATTTCATAAATACATATTTTAACCCCTGCTTATTCTTGTGTCAAGCCACAAAACATTAACTGGCGAGACGTACGAGGATTTTTTTTTTTTTGTGTTTAAAATTAAAGATATCGAAATTTTGGAAAAAATAACCAGAATTGAATTGTGATGAACTTTAAAAGAGATCAAAATGGTAGTTTTTACTATAAATTGAAGGTAAAATCAATATCGAAATTGATTTATTTACAATCGACATTTGTTTGTGGTACTTTTACCAATAATTTGAAGAATTCTATAGTAAAAATATTTTTACATCACATTTCGTAGTAATACATAGTGTATTTACTATTGCTTACTATTTTTTAATATATAAATTATAGTTAATATAGTACATTTACCAGAAGCTACCAAAATAGTAAAATATGAATCACAAATCATGGTAAAAAACATGTTATGATAATATTACTATATGAATGTAGTAATTTATAGTTATCATAAATAATATACTATAAATTTACTACATTTTATAGTAAAAAGTCAAGCCGTAGTAAATATGTCAGTATTTTTACTATTTTACCAGAAACGTAAATGATTTGACTATTTTAGCTGAATAGTCATAAATTAAATAAAAATCAATGTGACGTCCTAGGTAAAAAAGATATCCTTTGTGTGTTAGTTACATACAGAGTGGCGTTTGTGACATTTGCTACATTTACACATTTACATTAGAGTGGTTCATTTGATGTGTGGGATTTTTTTTTTCTAGATTTCGCAATTGAAAGCGGGCATATTTTTTGTCTTTTTTTATGGCAAAGAACATTTGTTCTACGACTTTTTGATTTTCGGTCATTTTCATCTGCCTTAAGAGCCCCTAAGTTTATGTAATTTTTAGTTTTTTTCATATAAAGTAGTCTCTCGCCTTTATTTTATATTTTAGAGAAAAACTTTATTAAAAAAAGTTGTAGATCTGAAAAAACTACATAAAAAATGATTTATACAATTTATTAGTAGGGTGAACCGTTACGAAGGTATTTAACTTTTTCCTAGTCCTAAGTCATATCTTCAGTGGTTCTTTTTTCAAATGTTGGTTCGCTTGATGTATGGAATTTGTTTTTTTTTAAATTTTGAAATTCTAATAAGGTACGTTTTTTGTATTTTTCTATCACGAAAAACATTTGTTCTACGACTTTTGGATTTTCGTTCGTCTTCATCTGTTTCAAAAGACCCTAAAACTATGGAATTTGCATTTTTTTTTTATATATAAACTAGTTTCTCGCCTGTATTTGACATTTTAGGGGAAAATGTTGTAAGAAAAAGTTGTAGATCTGAAAAAATTACATTAAAATGAGTCATTCAACTTATTGTTAGGGTGGACCATTACCAAGATATTTAACTTTTTTCGAGATCATCCCTTGTGCAGATTGTGGTTCGTTTCTAAAAAATTTATTCTATCAAATTCTAAGAAGACACATTTTTTGTCCTTTTTTATCACGAAAAACATTTGTTCCACGACTTTTTGATTTTTGACATTTTTTTTTAAGAAATTTTAAAAAAATCACTTAGCATAAGTTAAGGGGCTTTGGAACATATGAAGTTGCAGATGGACAAAAATCAAAAAATCGTAGAACAAATGTTTTTTGCCATAAAAAAAAAGACAAAAAATGTGCACCCTTTCAATTTCGAAATCTTGAAAAAAACAAAAATCCCATACATCAAGTGAACCACTCTAATGTACAGTGTTAAAATACTTGGAAAAATATTGAATTTTATTGGACTGTAATTATGCCATGACACGACTTAATGGCGGGAATATTTTTTTCTCCTTGATCTTTATGCCTCTTATTTATTTTATGGTTAAGCCACCCCATGAAAAAAAAAAACGAAACAAAAAACCGTTACTACTTAATTCAATAACACAAATGTTCAATATATTTGTTTCCCATCAGGTATTGTCTGATAAAATAGATTTTTTTGTTGTTTACCTGGGAAACACATTGCAAAAAAAGGTTGCAACAGATTTCGTATATAATATAGGCAATTTGGAAGAAGAAGAAAAAAAAATCATACACATAGTCTCTCTCTGTCTAAGGTACTGATTATACCATCAGTTTGTGAGCCACACACATATAACAGACAGCTGACACATCATATAATGACAGGGAATCAATTCAATTGTTTGATTTGATTTTTTTTTATGGCATTTCGGTGAAATAAAAACCATTCACTGATTACAGGGTGTTAGGTAATATGAAAAAAAACCTTAGAGCTTAGACAATAGAATACATTTTTTAGGCTTTTAATATTTTTAATTCTATTGATAACCATAAAGGCAGAATTCACTAAGTCAAAAAAACAACTTAAGGATTTCGGGTTGCACATTGTGTCCTACTGCAATGAAATGGCGCCTAACAGCCTTTAAAATATCTGGCTGGGACGTATGAGGTGTTGCCAATATAATGAATTAATTTAGTAAAAAAATGTACTTAGTGAATTCTGGCTGTAAACCCAACGATATGTTTGAAACTTTGGCTACACATAATCATTTTGGATTAGTTATTATGGCTAATTGTGCATATAATTCCCCCCCCCCAATCAAAATTTTGTCCTGCCTTTGCACAACTTGTCAAACACTTCTCTGCCAAAGAGAAAATAACGGCGGCCATTAGCTGTGTGTTGGTGAATCGTACTTTTTGTGCTTAACCCGAATTGTCCTAGCGTTGAGATACAAGATTCTAAAATAAAAGTTCTAGGATCTAGTCTAAGACAATTCAGGTTTAGGTTACCTACTCTGAGGAAAAATCTATATTTCGCCTACCCTAATGCGAATACCACGTAGGTATCTGAAAAATTATAATTTTTGGGAAACTTCTTCGCTGTTTTCTGTTTTCGGTGTAAAATGCTGATACAGGGTATTAGAAAAGGCATTTTCGATGTATCACCCTTTTTTTTACATAAAATTACATCAAAATCTGCTGAAAATGACCAGAATTGCAGATACGTGGTATTCGGATTAGAGGAGCGATATGGATTGGGTAAAAGAGCAGTTGTCTCAACAGCTGGATCAATTCTAATTTTTAACCTACATAGTTACATGGTTGGTATTAAAAAATATCCAAGTAAATAATGCGTAAAACAATGGTGAAATTTTAACTGTCCATCATTCATCCGGTGATGGAAATATTTGTCATTTAGGAAATTTATTCATTTGGTTTGTTGCGTATAAAAACATTTTGGATTTTTGATTTTTTTTTTTGAATAGGACTCATTATATATTCATTAATTCAGAGATTTCCATTAAAATTTAACTTAAGCCATCAATTTCTTTTCAATATATCCAAGATGTTCATTATTATAAATTATAATGACATCTATTTTAGACTCCACAGGAAGGATAATTTAGATTTTTATTTTTATTATGGTGAGTTTTTTTTTTTTTTTTTTTATTCCTGTTGCTGTGTCTTATTAAATATTTTTTGAATGTACAAAATTTAGAAATTCTTGAGATATGCCAATTGTGTGGGCACGTGCCTTGTATAAGCAAATTACGGCTGAAAAGTTTTAATAAACAGAGAAGGAAGATGTTTAGTCATATTAAAATGATTATTTCATCCTCAATTTGTACATTAATTTTGTATCCATGTCGTACTTCTATAATAATAACTAGAATATTATTAAACAGGGATCTAGAATAGGGGTGAATAACTTCCAAATAAGAAACCACTAAATATGCATAGACCATAACGAGACTAATCATAAAAGTCTATAATAGAAAAACTCGAAATAATTTTTTTTTTGTGGAAATTCTAATGCGCCTGTAATTTAAAAACCTGTCGAAAATAGATTTTTTAATCCTGGGGGACATTTATCAAACAGGTCAAAGAATACATGTTGTGGCAGGCTATTTGTCCTTTGGGTGATTACGGGTCCATTTTTGGTATATATAAAGAACTGAAATTTGTATTAAGTACTCCTAGAGTAAGATCTCTCTATAGTTTTTTGGAGGATATTCGAACCACGTATAGGGGAGATGGGGTGTACTGTGTTTACTTAAATTTTATATAAAACATTCATTTACCACCTACTCGAAATATATTCGGATTAGAGAGAAAAAGTTAATATGGCAAAAATTTTAGAGAATAAAAAAATTAAGATTTCGTAAATAGATCAAAAAATTCCCATACATTACCGTTATGGCGCTGCAATCAATTTTATACAATTTCTCAGGTTTTTAATCATTTACTGGATATATATTTGACCATGGAGAAAAAATGAATATTACAAAAATTATAGAGAATAAAAAAATGAAGATTTAGTGATAGGCCAAAAAGTTCTATAGACTACCGTTATGGCGCTGTAATCAATTTTACTTTTTATTTCTAAGGTTTTTAATGATTTTTATTGTATTCAATTTATTCAATATTTATTTGTTGTACTGGGAAAAATAGATAAGGACAAATTCGTAGATAATAAGTAATTAGTCATAGCCAATTATTTTTTTCCTTACTGGTTTTATTTATTTTTTAAAATAGCAATATGTACAATAATCTTATAAGGCATACTTTGAGGGGTTCTGCCTAAGATAATAAAAAAACAAAAACAAAATGATGTTAAGAGGTTTTACCTTCATCATCAGTAAATGAATGAAAAACATCGTAAGTAGAAATTTATATTTGGAATTTTAATTTACTTTACCATCAGATTTTTTAACACTTAAATTTGATTCTTAGAATTAAGCCTCATTAATTGCTCTAAAAAAAATTGAAATATCTAAATTTAAGACCGGAAAATTGTTTAATATAGAAAAAAAAACAAAATCAAATAATGTCACCCTTTTTTTGTTGATATAAATTATAATTAATGATGATTGATGGTTTGTAATTTTGTAATTGGCATCTTTAATGTTTTCAGTAACATTTTTATTCGAGTATTTGTCAATCAACAACGGTTAATAGTCTGTCTATATTTTATTGCACGATTGCATTGCGCATTAATGTGTACTCGTACGATACATTATACAGTGTAGTCGCGATAAATGAAACTAATAAAAATCGAGGCTGTTGAAATTTATGCGAAGTTGACATTTTCGAGAATATTATACAAAAATCAAAAATATATGATAAATTCGATCTTTATTTATGTACCTACTATACATATAGTCGCAGAGACCAACCAAATGGCTCAGTTGAACGAGACAATGCTTAAAAAAAAGAGTGGCGGCCATTTGTAAGGTTTCGAGAAAAGGAAACACATCAAGTGCTGTGGTTGTTCCACACAAAAAGAGATTTTCATGTCAATTGAGATAAAATGTTCAACAGAAGTTTACATTAAATTAAAAAGGCATTTCAATTAGATTACAAAGAAGCTACTTTTTAATTCAGAAATTTATGTTGCCATTTTTTTTGTATAACTACAAGACTAACTAACTCGAAGAGGACGAAACGGGATGGAATACATACTCTGCGATTGTCCGGCCTTGGTCCATAAGAGGCTTTGCCACCTAGGAGACTACATTCTGACTCCAAACGACATCCGACAGAACAGCCCCTCTCGGTTGCTACAATTTATTAATAAAACCGGTAATCGGTAATAGGGGACATTTAAATATCAGTAGGGGCATCTGCAATAAATCTTTTAGGTCTCAGTGGTGAAGGGTCAATAGCCTTACAGCCCCCCTTAACCTAGCCTTACCTTGTATAACTACACTACAAAATTAGAAAATATCATCGAATTTATATCTCATCTCCATTACAGTCATATTACCGGCGGTAATCTATCTTTATATAGAGGTAATTTACTGTAGCGCGTTTACAAGAGAAATTATACACGCGGATAATGGTAGCTGTCAAATGTTAAAATTGTATCAATAATTTTGAGAAATTTTTTATTTTCTTTCTTTTTAATAAGTAAAAATGGAAAATCATCGTATATATGGAAAGTATTTTATTTAGAAGATAAATTCATTTCTTCTTCTGTAAAATATTCCATTTTATTCAGAATTATTCATAATTTATTCGCTTCTGTCAATTTATGTCATAGTTACCCTTATTTTTTTGGTTTCTGATCAGACCTTTTTTGACAGCAGTAATGTATTTTTGATCGTTTCCATTACAAAAGTAAATTACCCTTGGTACATTACCCTAGTAATGGAGAACGGGGTATTAATTTAAAATAAAAGTTGACAATTTAGAATTTATAATGAACACATCATATAGGCCATGCCATACGCTGTTGTCATTGGGCACCCAAAACAGTTTTTATAAGCAAGACGTACGGAAGATAAAGAATATATCTCTAAACAGCTGCTGTCGTTTGTAGAGAATTTTGCATCAAAAACCAAGTCTGTTTATCGGTGACACCAATACAACGAAGCAAAAGACTGAATGATAAACAAATTCTCTCACACACGCAAAGCTTCACGTAAATATAATCAATTAAACAACCGATGCAAGAGGACTAAGCGTGGCATCACTCGACTGTTGTTAAACTGGTTTGCATCGTCCATCACTTCAGCAATGACAACACTGTATGGCATGGTTGACATTACTGAGTGTTTCCAATATCACATGTTGCCATTAAAGCGACTGTACTGCATTTATACAATAAATATTCGGTTTTTGTATTTCAAAAAAATAATTAATGCGTTTTTTATAGAAACAGAAGAGAAAAAAAAACGACTGATTTAATTATATACTTACTGGTTGGTTCTTTATATTGATATACTACTTACATATAAGTAGGAATGAATCGTTTTTTTTTTTAATTTTATTATTATTCTATTTTGAGTTTCTTTTTCAATGGATTATTTTAATTTACATACTTTATAAGAAAAGCCAGTTATATATATACATACATAAGTATATATATTCTAAAATTAATTTTATTATTTGAAATATGAGTTTATCTGGCTTAGCGCTCGTTCCTGATTGATATTGAATTAGTATGAATCTTCGGACTGACGTAGATTATTTTTAAGTGCGGTGGTCTTCATACATATAGTGGCCTCTCTGGTATTTACTTACGTAGTTTTATATATTATGCGAGCACTCAAACGAAATAATGATATGGTAAATTGAGCGATTTTAATGAAATATTTAAACAACATTTGTTCTCTTTCTCTTTCTGTCTCTCTTTGATAAATCAAATCGATTAAAAATGATTTAATTTAAAAAAACATGCCAATCCAGTGATTTCAGTTAAGTATATTTGAAATAAATTTGTTTATTTATTGATATTTTAATAAATTTTAAATACGATTTTTCGGTTAGTTACAGATTAAAAAAAAATACTTTTGTACTCCACTTTTATTTATGTGATTGTTGATGCTTGAAATTTTTTAACATATATCTTTTCACTTTATATTATACCTAATAATAATAATAATAATAGCGTCAATCATCGTGTCGATTTAAAAAAAAAACAATTTTAGTTGGTGAATTATTTAAAAACTCTCTCTCAACCCCATTGTTTATTGGTTAACAATAATTAAAATTGACTCAAATAAGAACCGATATTTATCTTAAACATTTTTGTAACTTTTCACTAGTTAGGAGCGACTTTTTTTAGCCTTAGACTAGTTTTATATATTTTTTTTAAACAAATTTTTAACTTAAACCAGAAAGGAATAAATAATTGGCTATGCCGATTATAATATACGAGTACTTATTTATTATCTACGACTTGGTGTTTATCTATTTTTTTTTGTACAACAAATAAATTGAATACAAATGATTAAAATACTAGAAATGCCATAAAATTGGTTGCAGCGCTATAACGGAAGGTTGTGGAACTTTTTGGCCTATTATTGAAATTGTAATTTTTTTATTCTCTATAATTTTTATTCTGTTCATTTTTCTCTAATACAAATATATTTTGAGTAAATGATTATTAACATTAAAAATTATATAAAATTGATTGCAGCGCTAAAACGGTAGGTCATGAAACTTTTTGGTCTATGAATTAAATCTTTATTTTTGTATTCTCTATAATCTTTATTACGTAAATTTTTCTCTAATCCAAATATATTTCGTGTAAATGATTAAAAACCTTAGAAAGTATATAAAATTGATTGCAGCGCTAAAACGGTAGGTCATGAAACTTTTTGGTCTATGAATTAAATCTTTATTTTTGTA
>JANSTT010003450.1:25660-82691 GCA_026745375.1 Platyura marginata
TTCTCTATAATCTTTATTACGTTAATTTTTCTCTAATCCAAATATATTTCGTGTAAATGATTAAAAACCTTAGAAAGTATATAAAATTTATTGCAGCGCTAAAACGGTAGGTCATGAAACTTTTTGGTCTATTTTTCTCTCTAATTTTTGTCGAATGTCGAATATATTTCGAGTAAATGAATGGTTTATATAAGGTACACACACTCCCTATTCAATTTCCTTCAATCTTACTTAATATATTGTAAAAATTTCAGCTCTGTAACCGGAATCTAGATCAGGGACAAACATCCATATTCCGACTTAGAAGTTATCGACATAGATGATTATGGTAAAATTATGGTTCTACGAATAGGTGTCTATGAATATTAAGTAGCGTTACAAACTCTATACGACTATAAAAACTAGACTGTCATTACAGTCATATGCGCCGACGAGAGCTTGAAAATTCATGCCAGAACTAACCTTTAGGCTAAGACATATGGCAAAATAGTAAGCCCAGACAAACCCAGACGCTCATATAGAGGCTCGACTAGTCTGTATTAAAATTCATGTTATCACTAACCACCATACCATACACCCTCTCTCGGCCCTTGATTTGATTTTTGAGGAATGATAATTGCCATTACACAAGCCATTTAGTGCCACTGGGTATTTATTAAAAATTATCCATGAAGTACAAATACTCCAATTCTACATTCATAGAACCATGATGGTGGTTCCGAGTTCCATTTTATGAACACAAATCATTCTTCCAACCATTTTGAATACTATTTTGAATTTTCTAAGACATTATATAACAATTACGGTAATATAAAGGAGCTGGAGGAACAGAGGGGGTTGGGAGGTAATTGGCAATGTCCACATCTATGGCATTAAAGAAAAAATGATTTTTTTTTCTCAGTAGGAGGTATGCCAAACATCAGGTGGATGCCAATGGTCAATGTTTTCTCTAATATTCGGTGTTACCACATTGAGACGTTGGATGCTACCACCTTTTATGATGAGTGTGGAAACAAATTGACATTTTAAAAGGAAGTTGGATGCTAAATTAAAAATTGTCTAGAATTTTTGTCTAGAATTTAATTGAATTTATCAAACCACACTTTTTATAAAGCTTCCCAATATGTGAAAATTATCAAAAAAAAATAAAAACAACAAAACATTTTATTATATCATAAATAATAGACATAACTAAGACCACTTGTTAATATTTTTTTTCTCTTGTTTATTTTAGAATGGTAACACAATGGCATCCGTTGTTGTTTATCCTCATGCCGCCACTATATTTGCTGCAACATGCGCTTGCATCTTTATTGTTGTTGGAATTTTGGGTAAGCCATATACACAAATAATTATTAAATTATATTTTAATTATACTTTTAAGAAAAGAGAGAGAGAGAAAAAGGCTGCCAATTAGGGTCTCGATGCTTCCACATGTTAAATTACTTACGTAGCCTGTTCTTGGTTGATTTTCATCGGAATTATTGAGTTTTAAAAGTTTTTTTTACTTATTTTACAGTAAGGAAAGAGGAAGGTAAGATTGAGAGGTAAAACAAATTTTGGCAAGAAATAAGGAGTACTTGAGAAAACACAATTTTCACGAAAAATATGTAATGTGTGTCAGAATTTTGTGTGAACATAAGAAACCTGAAAATTTTAAGTCTCTAGCTTAACGCATTGTTGAGTTATCGCGTTATTGAGCGACCGAGCGATCACAAACAATACAAATTTTATTTCTTGTTTTTCATGAAACTCTGGCTTGGATATTTTTTTTTTTTTGGAAATATAAACCAAAACCAGGCTTTCCTTTATATCGTCGGCCTAGAAAGCAAATCACGTATCAACCATTTTTTCCAAAATCTAAATTTTAATCGATATGAATGTTTTCAAATCGATGTACGGACGAAATGACTCACTGGTAGAGGTAATGCCTTAGGAACGGGGAAGGAGACAGGAGGAAGACATCCCTGTCTGGGAGTAAAATAGCTTTTCTCTTGTACGGAGTTTGCGTTTTGGGTCGATTGGACCGGATTCCTCTTAAAACTGTGGGCCTAAGTCTAGATGGGATCATTTCAGGGAATAATTGCTAAAAATTGTCAATTCAAAGGAGGAAACATTCCAAATATTAGAAGAAAAAACATCTTGAAGTATTAGAATTTGTGGAATTTGGCAGTTACAGTGTTTTTAATTTGAAATGATGTAAAGGTACAAAGATACAATTTTATTACTAATGTCAAAAATATTTATCAAAAATTCATTCAATTCTACCAAAATTGCAATCGCAATAATAACATTACTGACATATCGCCGCGCCATACATATACATATAAAATGATAGATCGCGACGGGCAGACGGCGCTCTGTGTGGCAGTACCTTTACTCTAGATCTACAAGATAAACTGTCAAAATTTCAGGTTTCTAGCTTCAGCCGTTTAGCCAGAATCTTGATGACGGACAGACGGACGAACGGACATGCATATTTCGACTTAGAATTTTACGAAAAAGACAATTTTACGATAACATATTAAGAGGCGTTACAAACTCCGTACCAAAGTTATAATACCCTTTGATTAACATCATACGGGTATAAAAAGAAAAATGATTTTGGAAAACAATATTGTGGAAAAGAAGAGATTCTAAAATGCGAGAAAACGACCGAGCCTTAAATTATGCAAACATATTTTTCTAAAAATTCCTGCATTTATGTATTTGGTGTGTGTAGGTTTTTTTTTCAATAAAGTTAAAAACATGTTTAAAACCCGAATATCACGGAATTTTTTTTCTTAAGTTGCAGTATTATTTTCTATATAAATGAAGTAATTGAACTAATTTTAAATTATTTTGGCCATTGATTAGTTTTTACCTCCCCTCAGGAAGCTGTAAAAGACTGTTGCCATATGGACACGCTAGTGATAATCGGGTTAATTTTACTTATGACCAGGGCGACATTCATCATAGGTTCAAATGTTGCATTGTAACCGAGAGCTACATTAAATATTAAAAATAGGGGCGCCATATAAAAAAATAAATTTTATATTATTCCGATTCAAATAACAACTATTTACTTACATCAAATAACTATTTATTTATCTATCAACGTACCCTACAACCTCAAAAAGATAAGATAAGATAGAGGGCGCCACTATTTTAAATATGTAATGTAGCGCTCAGTTACAATGTATCATTTGAACCAATGGTAGATGCGGCCCAGCCTAAACCTACTCCTCGGGTGATGTGAAAAGGAAATGGTTTAGGATTTGGGGCGACCAAAACCAGTATTAAACCGGGTGCAAAAATAGCTAGAATCGGGCCTGCTTATGACACAAACACATCATCGTTACACATCATCATTATTATATCTACATTTGTGTACACGTAAGTTATAATAATGATTGCTGCACACATATACAATAATAGAATTATGATGAGGCAGAACTTGTTGGCTGCCCAATGCTTCCGGTTAAAATATTAACAATCTGATGTAATGCAGCAAAAGCATTAGTAAATAGGCCTGATATATCTTTTTGAACCATTATGGTTGCATCGTAAAGTTGTCTTGCCTCTAAATTTTAAAATTGAAGTCAATTAAATTAAAAAAAAACTAAAACTAATTTTAACGTAGTTACCGGCAGTCCGATCACTTTCTTCTATTTCGTTAGTAATGTTGAAGCCCTGCGCACATGCATTAATATCGATATCGAATTGGGCGCATAATGCGGACAAATTGCTTGTTAAATTTGCAAATGCCTGTTTTTTTTTCATTTTTTTTTTGACAAAATGGATATTTGGATTGGTGTATACGTAGGAGGTATGTAAATTGTTGAAATAATAATTTTAGGGTGATCCAAAATTTTTCCACTTTTCTTTTCATAGATAAGGTATGAAAGAATTAGTGCGGACAAGTATAGTAATTTTAGGGTGGACCAATTTTGGAACGGCGAAAGGTGGGGAGGTGTGGGTGAAGGGTAGGGGCGGGGTAGTTTTGTACGGAAGCCGCGTTAGCTTTACTTAGCAGCCTTTTTTATTTTATTTCTTAATGCAAAGGAAAAAAAAAGAAAAACCATAAATGAAAATCAATAGTCGAGCTATATATGGGGAAAATAAGAAATCTTTCTCTTTCTGTTCTTCTACAATTTATATTTTCCCTTAATTTTTTACCATTTGATATAATCGCCAACAATGGCTGAATATTAGAGTAAGTAGAAATGGTTTTTAAAATGCTGTATTACAGGGTGACCTCTGTACTTTTCTATAATATACAATAATTATATATGAAAGCAGCCAGTTGAAAGCGTTTTGTGTTCTACCCTATGTGGAAATTTTTTTGACATTTCTGTTTATTTTCTCTCGCGATAAAAAATACAATAAAAATTTTGGTCACTCGAATTGCTCGGGGCAATTAATTTTTTATGAAAAATTCTATTTTTGTATCGGAGGACTCTTTCTATAATCAAAATTTGTGTCAACTAATTTCACAAAAAAAAATGTTTTACATAAAACCTAAACTTCCTTTTTTATATTTCATAGACAATATGGAAGCAAAATAGATATTTATTTATCAAAACTATAACACCAACTTTCTTTTTCTAGGGAATTTATTAACGATTATTGCACTGATGAGAAATCCAAAACTACGGGGACACGCCACCACTGCATTTGTGCTATCGCTATGTGTGTCAGATTTGCTATTTTGTTCATTGAGTTTGCCATTGACAGCCATTCGATACATAAATGAGGTAATTTTTTTTTTATTGCTTCCCACCTAAATCCAATACAAGAATTAAATTAATTAATTATATTATGACGTCAAATAGGCGTGGACAATGGGATTGACACTGTGCCGGCTATTTCCAGTAATATTTTATTCAAATGTGGCCGTTTCACTATTGAGTATGGTTGGCATTACATTGAATCGGTAAGAATTTCGTATATATATATATCGATGGTTATTTGTCAAAAGGCCCTAATTCTCATTTTTCAAGAAAGACAAAAAACTAAATATTTTTTCAACGAAGATATAATAGGGGCCGTTTAAAAAGCGGCGAAAACCCGTATTTTTCGTTAAATTTAGTAAAATAGTGTTGCCAGATAGTGTAAAATATTCCAAATTGCTAGATTTCATAAGGGCCTTTTCTCAAATAACCATCGATATTATACTTCGTAGTGTTAAGGCTTCCTTTACTTTCTTCACAATAGAATCTTGAGACACATTCAAAGACATTCAATTCTAAAATTCTAAAATATACCTACTCCAATCAAAGAGTTGAATTTTTTTCGGAGTTCAAAACACTACGCTGCCAAATTGACTGCTCCCCATAAATAATCGTCTCACAAAGATAACGAAATAATCATAATTGCTTCAAAATGAGTTGTTAGCCTAAAGTTTAAGAGAGTTCTTCAATAAAATAGGCTGACATGAATCAGAATCAGTAAAGAATCGGTAGGAGGGTAGCAGTCTTATTATAGTGTAAAGCGAATTCTAAAAATGATGGAGATTATGGATCTCACGGAATGCGGAGTACATATTCACAAAAGGAGAGATCATCTAAATGGATTACTGCCTGGTCGAGAGAGGGACCTTCCGTCCCTAAATCCACTCAAGATGCTAAAGTTCCTAAAGGAAATTGAACTTGAGGAGATGCTCAAGTTAGACTTCATGAAGATAGAAATAAGTAGGGATAGATCTAAATACAGGTCGAAGTTCATCGGATCACCCCCAATACAATCAATCAAATAAATACGAATTTGGTTCACTCTCAAATCAGAGGGTCGAACGGGCTTCAATTTTTCTTCTTTTCTCTTGTCAGCCGAGGCATCTAAGACTTAGTGTTCAACCTTATTTTTCCCTTTCTGTTCAATATTTTTCTTTTGGTTCTTTTGTTACTTGGGCACTCTATGCACTTAGTCAGGATTTTCTTGTAAGTTCGAGATCTGTTTCATAACTGAGGCCTATTGCTCGTCTTGTTGTTTATGTTTTGGTTTTTTTTTTCTATCATTTTTGTTCCATCATGTGAATGGAGCGGTTCGTTTTTTTTCTAATGTTTGGATTGGGATTCAGGATCAGATTGCGAGATGGTTCAATGGACGAAAAACGTTTTTTTTTTTTAAATTGAAATTAACAGGAGACCCGCTTAGCAGAATCAGTTTTTTGGTTTTATTTTACTCCAATAGCAAACCAACTTTAGGGAAGAGAGGAAGTGAAATATTACTGAAATGTACCCAATCTATTTCTGAGTTTTAATCTTAATCTTCTTTGGATGCCCCAGGAAATAATAAAATAGTCGCTAGATAGGAAACAAATTTGGTAATTTAATGAGTTTTGGGTGCGTACAAAAATATCTAAGAATGGATTCCAAATGATACGATTAGAATCTTATAGATAATTTATTACTTTTAATTCCACAGATTTCTTATGTAACGTCCCTCTCAGAGACGCTACTGATATTGTGTTATACATATATTATTTATAAATTGTTAACTTTATAATTAAATAAAACGTCCTATGTCTATAAATGTCCTATCTAAATTTCCCTTCGCCATCCATGTTTGACTCAAGTTTATTGAGCCAATTTGATCAACGGCGGACGAGGCGAATCATGATGTTAAATTATTGGAAACAAGAAGATCAGAGCTCGACGATCCGGCTTACAGAGCAGACGCTCTCAAGTATACAACATTTACACATTACACTAATTACACAAATCATAAATAGTAGTTAAGTGAAATTTAACACATAGAACACATAATTTATATTAAACATTAAACATCTATAAAACATATAACCTTTACAACATATATATCATTTATACAACATTATAACATCTATACAACAATACAACATCATTCAAACCATCTTACAACATAAAACATCGCATTCAACAATTGCACTAACGTTAACAACGGAAGTTTTGAAGACTCAACTGGATGGAAAAAATTACAGATAAGTTGCGCACGTTCCTTCCAAAATTCCCTTAGATTTAAGTAAAGTAAAAGAAACCTTAATAAATTTAATAAACTTAAGTGAAGTGGTGTTCCGCGAGCCAGGGGCATTACACTTAGAATATTAATTTCTGGTCTGATTGGTGTCGAAATTTGTTTCTTATTTTTGTTCTCATTTTTAGATACATCCTAATTGCTTACAATCATCTATATGGAAGAATGTACCATCGGATCAGTATCACACTCCAACTACTATTGATCTGGTCATTTTCGATTTTAATCATGATACTGCCACTGTTTGGTATATGGGGCCAAATGGGTCTTAATGAGGCAACATTTTCGTGCACAATACTCGAAAAAGATGGCCGATCAATTAAGAAATTTCTGTTTCTCGTTGGCTTTGTTATTCCGTGTGTGGTGATCATTTGTTCATATTCTTGTATTTATTGGACGGTGCGTCGGCAACGTCGTAAACTTAGCAAACATAGGTAAATGGAATTATTTGTTTTCATTTTGTTTAGAAAGATTTTTAATGGCGAGATTTCCTTACAAAAAACAATAGCTGCACATCTAACGGAGGAGCGGGAGGAACAGGAACGGTAGCGATAACTGGAAATGATTACAGTACATGTCGTATACGGGAACGCGAAGATAATCGTCTAACAACAATGATGCTCACAATATTCGCCTGTTTTCTCATTTCATTTTTGCCATTAATGTTGGTGAATGTTGCCGACGATAATATTCAATATCCCTGGATCCATGTACTGGCATCGGTATTGGCTTGGGCATCGAGCGTTATTAATCCATTTATTTATGCGGCCAGCAATCGAACGTATCGTGTCGCCTACTATAAATTGTTTGCGTCCATGAAATTTTGGGGACAACCGTTGAGTCCGATGCCGAGCAAAAGTTTTGTGCCCAGCAAAGGGTCGAAGGATGTGTCGCAAAATAATCGAAGTAATCAATCGTTGAATTCGGGATCGTCAAAATCGAAACCGATTGTGGTGACAGAAGTGAAGAATTCCAATTTGCTGATGCCCGTGTAGGAAGTGATTTTTTTCTTTTCTTTTTTTTTTTTATTATTGAAAAATTGTTCCAGTGGACTCAGTGGACTATAATTTAATGAACAATTTTATTTTTGAAATATTTACCATACCTATACATAAGTACATGAAATAAGAAGTTTTTCTTGAGAACAATGAACTAAAATTATAAATTGTGATAGAAGAAGAAGAAGAAAAAGAATTAATTTGCAAAACGAGGGTGAAATAGACTGATTTTCTAAACCAAAGTGAAATTTACAAAAACAAAGAAACAAAAAAAAAACCAAAATGGGTGACCTAAGATGTATTTACTTAATTTTTTTTTTTTTTTTTTTTAATTTTAATTTATTGAATTCATATTTTTATGTTTAATTAGTTATTTTGTATTAAGCTAACAGTAAATAGTTGAATTTATTATAATGAGATCTGAAATATATATAATTACGCCAGAATTCAGCGGAACAAAGAAGTTTAGTTCAAGAACTTTACAGGGATTCCCCCCCGTCTATGGTGAAATCTTTTAAATTTTCTCTCTGTTAAAATTTGTGTACCACACAAAATTCCGTACGAGTGGCAATATCTGTCTGGATGCGTGCACAAAATGGTTCATCAGTATCATCAGGTTGGGATGGGGGGTCTGGGTACCATAGCCCATTCACAAAAAGCCACTATCCCGTTCTATTCATTGTTAAATCTTTCACTGTCCGTTTCTTTTTCTCCTTCATTAGCTTCGGCAATTACGGTGTGGCATCACACTTTTCTGGAACGTCCTCTTTTGCGAGCATCTTGGCAATTCCACTCTTTAAGCGCTTTGCGTTCAATGTCATTCCCCTAGGTTTTTAAAGTGTATGTCCCGATTCGGTTCCATTTTTTTTTTATTTTTGACGAATCTAAGCAATTATTCTTCTCCATATTTGTGATTCTCGATAGTTCTTCATTTCTAATCCTGTCTGACTACAAGGGTTAAGTACCATTTTATATATGAATTTGAACTGTAACTCCATTTCCGGTCGGCTCTGTCTCTAACAGATGTCACGTTCTCAGTTTTTAATTGAGGTTTCCAATGTACCGAAGATTTTGTTAGAAATTGGCTAGAATTTATTAAGACAAAATAAAAATGTTCAGAACTTAAATTCTACATCAATCAATTGAGAGGATTTTCCATAGTGATATTGAGAATTGCCGCTGATCTCTAATAATTCCACATTGATGATACCATCAAGATCTAAATAACTATAAATACTCCCACTGTACATGGGACTTCTTTTCTAAACGGACTCTAGAGTGGGATTGTGGTGAGATACTTTTTAACTAATTTGTATACAGGTGGCTAATGATTATTTTCGTTATCTACCGACGCTCCCAATATGGGTTCAGTTTGGATTCTCTCATCAGACATTAACTGTCAGAGGGATTAATTTACCGACAGAGAGTTCACAGTGTGGACCATCTCCACTTTAGTTCCATTTATAAAACGTTCTGATTGCTTGTATGATCTACCAGTATGATGAGCTCTGCATCTTGTCTGTTTTCTTTCTCTCACTTCTGGCAGTAAATTTTATCGATCTCTAGATCTAAAGCAAAAAAAAACCAACTTCAAACATAAGGAACAAAAGATCCCTGAACCAATGATAGAGTTGGAAAGACAAACGAGAACATTTAGACTTACTGTGCAATATTTTAGAAAAGGAATCGACGTTGGAGTTGGAGCAATGAAAAAAAAAATGAAAAAAAAATCCACAATTGAATAGATCCCATCAGCCACTCACATATTTTTCATATTCCTACTGAATGCAGCAGTAATCTACATGATGATTGTCACCAATACTTAAATAAATAATAATTTTTGATAATACAATACAAATCAAAAATGTTCGAATTGTTTACATACAATAAGCGATAAGGTCAAGCAAATAATTATCAATATCAGAGAATTTTCTGAATTTTATTGGCAGTAAAAGTTTTGTTCCGTTCAGCCAACAAATAAATAACAAAGTCAAGAGTGTTGGTCTTCGTAAAACCTTTTTTCGGAGGGCTCTCAGTTTCTTGGAATTTTTTTCATTTGTTTATTTATTACTCATCATCTTCTAAAAAAACAGAACTTATTTGGCTACCTAATTAGTTGTGTAAGCACCATGTGGACATAAACATACGCTACTGAATTGGACATTGATTAGTTTCGTCTCTTACATTAAGATCTACAGTCTACTTTACACAGTCTACTCACATAAATGGAATAGTGTATTTGATTGTGTGGGTGTGTGTGTGTGTGTGTGTAGTGTGTATGTAGTGTTGCATTAAGATAATTGTTGGAACTCTTTCTAAATGGACCATTCATAAATCATTATGGAAAAAGAAAATTTCAATTTGTCAAATCCATCTGCATATGTCGTACTTGACCGTCAACTACATCGAGCTAATTTCGTTTGGAATGAAGACTGGGAATATGGTAACTGGCAAATTTATTAAGAGAATCCTTCCCACTAAAAAAAATTAATTTAAGATTTACCAAAAACCAATTATCATCGATACTATGAACTGAGTCCTCTGGTACCATTTGGTATTGTGCTAATTATGACAACGTTGCTAATAATTTTAATTGTATTTCGACGATGGCCAAGCATGGTTGCTGGTGTGGTCGCTGGTTTTCTAACAGCTCTTTCGATTTATTTACTTTTGTTAACGTTGAAGGAAGAAAAGCGAGTGTACGAGTGACACGTTGCAGAGCCTCGATAGCGCAGTAGGTAGCGCGTAAGTCTCATAATCTTAAGGTCGTGAGTTCGATCCTCACTCGGGGCATAAATTTTTTTTATTTTTTTTTTTTAATATGTAACCCAACATAAACTTAACATAAACCAAAATTATATTTAATGAAAAATTACTAGAAATCATAAATATTTTTTTCATTTTAAAATTTTAGTTCACCCCCTAAATAGGCACCTACTTGCTACACAATTTTGTATATATTTTTAGATTATGAAAATCATGAAAAAAATTAATTTTCCTGGCAATTTTTTTTTTTGCAATATAAAACTTTTCTAAAATTAATTTCTTTAACTATGGTATTAAAAAAAATCGCGCTTAAAAAATCTGTCAGAATTAAACATTGGCTGCGTACATTACATCTTTTATGCTGGCAACACCACTTTGTCGGACGTCAACTTTTTGTTTCCATTTAGTTAGTGATGTGCAAATACTTTTCGGATTGGTCGGTACTTTTCGATCTTTTTAGTTGATATTTTGGTATTTTTGTAAACTTATCATGTATAATATGTATATATATCCGGAAAGAGGATGAGTGTACCATTATTTTGCGTCCAATTTTATAGTTACTATCTGTAAAAAAAACTGTTCAACAAATTTTTGTTGAAATTCGACATGAATATCGGTATAACTGGCAACATTTAGATAGAAGGACATATAAATTGAAATATATATTTAATTAGTATGTTAGAGCGAGAAAAACAGTTTACTATTGTCAAAATAAAAATAATAAACTTCAACTTCAAAACATTTATTGCATATAAAGAAAAATCACAGTTCATGAATTACTTATAACTATTACTAATAAAAATAATAAATAGTTTTTTGAGATTTTTTAATAAAATATTCCGTAAATCCGTAATTAATCCGTAATTAATCCGTAATTCGAGTCACAATACTATTCGTTGTTAGTTTTGTGTACTTGGAGTTGTTAAGAGTACCCAGAGATTGTGTTACTAGCCCATCACCATAGCATAACCTCAAATATTTATTTTACCATTTTCTTCAGTTATTTAAAAAAAAAATTATGGAACAACCAATAGAAGAATCGGAAAATCGTCATTTAATGTGTGTACCGGGCCAGAGACTATGTCTATCGGATAAGCAAACTGTATCTGGACAAGGAACATACGAACGTCAAGGATATATCTTTTCCATGCTAGCCGGTATTGTGAATATTCGACAAAAAGAAAATGTTTGTATTTCTTTTAATTTTCTTTTTAGATTTATTCTATGATTTATTTAACAAAAATATAGGCCAAAATTCTTGAAGTAAAATCATTTGGTGGACAAACAATTGTACCAGTTGCTGGTGATATTGTAACAGCCCGAATAACAGTTTTAAATCAACGTTTCGCTAAATGTTCGATAACATGCATTGGTGATGTTATACTAAGTCGTGTTTATCGTGGAATTTTACGTAAAGAAGATGTTCGAGCAACGGAAAAAGATCGTGTCGAAATGTACAAATCATTTCGGCCAGGCGATATTATACTAGCTCGGGTTGTATGTTTGTATAAATAATTTTGTTTTTGTTCTAAAATTCAAAGATTTTTATTGTAATTATAGATGCCACAAACAGAATTGCATTGCTATCAACTTAGTACAGCTGAAAATGAATTGGGTGTTGTTGTGGCTATGGCGGCTGAGTCTGGTCCGTATGGTGTTCCGATGATACCAGTTAGTTGGACGGAAATGCAGTGTCCACAGAGTTTAGTAAAGGAATCGAGAAAAGTTGCGAAAATTGTTCCGGAGAGTGCTGTTTCAAATAAATAAATTTTTTTATGACTTATTAATTGTTGTTGTTATTAACTGGGAAGAGGTGGGGACAGTCCATTCAAAGCAGAAAGACAGTTGACTAGAGACTAGACCAAAAATCTATACTTCCAGTAATAACTAAGTATTTAATTAAAAATTTTAAATATTGCGCCATTTTTACAAATTCTACCGCAGCGTTGATTTGTTTGACATTTAATTAGCGTATACAATTCTAGTACATTTTTGTGCGAACATTTTGTTATTATAAACTGGAAATTGATTTCGGTGGTGTTTTCGTTATTGTGTCTTAAATTAATTAAATAAAAAACTTATAAATTATGGACGAATTTCTAATAAGCTACCGTGAAGTGATCCCCGACCAAACGGTCTCACAAGTTTGGAAGGATATCGCCTTAAATACCGGTAAACGTTTTGAGGTTATGTTTGTCAATTTGTTGCAATTTTTTTTTATGATTTCAGGCGCTTCGCAAAGTACACTACAAGATATAAAAGTGGCTGAAAAAGCTGGCGGATACTGTTACAAAGATGTTTCAAAGATACACAATCGAAATCGTTTCATTTATTGGTATGATTTAGTTTTTTAATTTGTATTTTGTGTTATTAATCGGAATTAATTTTAATCTTACAACAATAGGCGTACTAGCCACGACATTCTTGAATTATCGGAAATAAGTTTAGATCTAAATCTTACCGACAATAATATTCGTTACAAATTTGCCGATTCGCCAGTATTGTCAGTTGCGATATTTGAAAATCATAATTTTGTCGTTGTTCTTGTGGCTACCGTGAATAGCATCCATCGACTGAGTTTTTCACATCCCGATAAACTGCAGAAAGTCTATACAACAAGCAGTAATCCGGCACTGTCAATATTCCATGATGCATCGGTTAATTCAACAAGAGATCCGTCTACGTTCTATGTTATTGGACACACAGCATCGTCAAGTAAAATAAACTTTTTTGTTGGGTTTGCCCCCTCACCCCCCTAAATCAAATATATTTTAGATTATCCCATACCACACACAGCCGCTTGTTGGTTACTTCCAAATGGTCAGGAGGCACAATTTTCATTGGCCTATCACACCAATTTGTTATTGTTTACAATGAATTGTATTACTGGTCAAACTGTTTCCACCGAATTGAAACAACACTATATGGTTCCGAGAATATTTTCCAATATAACGGGAGCCCTTAGGTAAGTGAAACATTTTGCTGGCATTTTATTTTTAAACTTTTTTTTTAATCGATTTGAGATAATTGACTTTCTATCGATGGACTTCTATAAGATCTACTGGAAAAATAGAAATTTTCTCCGAAAATCAATTTGTAAATTAGACATTTGGGAAATTTAATATCTTCCAATTGTTGTGGGAAGTACATTGGTAATGAGATATTGCTGTCATGCTTGTTGACGTCATTAGAATCTGGAAATCTAGATTTAAAAAAAAACGTTTGATTGAATTAAAGAAGGAAGAAGAACAGAATTTAATTAGAGAACAAACCCCTTTTGTTGATTTGCTGCATCGATTATGATTAGTTCGGTCCTTGAGAAGACCTTTTCTAAACCAGTTCGTAGGCTAGATCGGGAATTTTTGGCTATGGGAATTTTGCTTCTTTTTTCAATTTTATGACATCGATCATGGCTCCACATTCCTGGTAGTGATTTAGCTCTTGGCGGCTCCAATCGTATATTATGCTGTAGCTTTGCACAATTGATGTGTTCTTGTAGGGATCTAAGATTTTGTGGCTTACTTCCGTAGACATCCTGGAAACATTTGAAAATTACTTTTTGGATTGCATCCCGGAGACCGTTTTTATTATCTCAAAGATTGGAATTTCACATCATTTATTGAATGTTCTTTGCAAGAGAGGGAATATTTAGCCCGTTTTTGTGTCCGGACTAGAAGTATGAGAATTGTAGAATTCTACATATGCCAATGAATACAACACAAATACTAAGCGTTTAGTTGGACTCAATAAAATCCTTTCATAAAAGCAGCCCTCATCTATGTTGAGATTTGAACTTAAAATGGCCTTATCTACTCTTACTGCATATTCCTAGCTGGGCAATAAAAAAAAAACTCAGAATATCTACAATCTCAGATTGATCTTTATCCTTCATGTTATTTGATGTTTATTTACGGCTGCTCCTCATCATCGACTCAAAAACTCCATGTATTTGAAATTGGTCAAATATCCGAGAGAATCCCATTGAAGCTGAATCTCTATTATCATTTAGAGGTAGAGTCTATTGGTCAAATTATTTAATTTCTAATGGACTGCATCCAATTCCTTTGGAATTTATGTCTCATATTCTAGTCTTTAGTCTTGAACAAATGCTACTTAGGTCTGCACCATTATAAAGGCAGATGGTTTAGTTTAAGAATGAACGTTTCAGATGTTTTGTCAATTTTTACAGAAAACGGCTAGTTCATTGGCTAGCTTCAGATGCCAGAGTCAATATTTCCAAAATCTTCCAGCAGAATCGAAGTTACGCGATTAACAACAAATTAACTGACCTGACCAACTATACAAGGCATTAATCAGACCACAGTGATAGTAAACAATTCAGAGACCTGAATGCTGGACCAAACAAGAACAACAGTTGGCTGTACCATTAAACGGGCGATTCTCTCTTTTAAACCAACACACAGGTATCAGGATGGGAGTATGAAGAATTCGTTACAAACATGAATTGAAAGCAATGTAGAAGGAGCCTGACATAGTCAAGTATATATAAAAAGAAGAATTCTAGGAATAACGAACTGGAGGAGAGAAGCCCCCTTGGGTTGACGCCAAGGTTCACAATGCACTGTATGGCGGTGAAGAGAGAAAGAGACTAAATTGAATTGAACCACAGAAATGGTGCAAAATTGTCATATTTAAAGTAGGAGTCAGATAGCGTTGATAATTCTCCCCCCCCCCATACCTTGAGACTCCTGTGCAATATTTTTAATTCAAACATCAATTAATCTCACCATAGCTGAATTTGATTTTCGGCTTAATTTTGATGGCACAAGATCCAGCTGACTGTCGCCATTTTCAAATATGGCCGCATTTCGCTTGTTGTTGATTTTGTTCATTTCCATTCCTCTTGTTCTATGAATTTTGATATACAAACCTTGAGGATTAAATTTTTGAAACTTTGGGAAATTTTGGAAACAAAAAGAAAGAAAAAAAAAAGTCTGTGGCTGGAACCGACGAATTTTCACTTCAATTTTCGAAATTTAAAAATTATTTGACGCATTTCATGGATTGATTGTTTTTTTTTTTTTTTTCTACAAATAATTTTGTGGCAACAAAGTGGCAAATTCAAAATCATCATTGTCATCATTATCATCATCATTCGACTTTATTCACTAGTCATTGTAGGTAAATTCATTTGGTTGGCTCGCCAAACATAAAGAGAAGGAATTTGATTTTCGATTTGATTTGATAGATCCAGTGGTTAGGAATTCCTTCTTCTTCTTCTTACTTTAGGACCTGGTCCTGTCTTTTTATTTTTTTTTTCAATCCCTCGGTGCCGCATCTTATTAGGATGACGTCCAGCTCCTCCTTCTATCTTTTTTGAATATCGGCCAGACGTTTTATTTTCTCCAGATGGTATATTTTTCGTAGCTATGCTTCCTACTCTTTCCTCGTCCATCCTGTCTATATGATCCCTCCATGTTCTTTTTCCGTGTTCTTGCCCATTTTACAACAATATCCTGCACTTTGCGATCATCTCTTATGTTCTGGTCTTCTTATCCGGTCCATTAGAGTTTTCGCCGGTGTTTTGGCGTAATGGCGTTTTTTTTTCTTCTTCTAATTCTCAGTATTTTCTATGTTCCAGAGGAAAAACCAATACATCAGACAGCCAATATGTCACATCACTGGTATTTAGCGATGTTGGCGGACAAACATTTCTGTATGCTCTGTACAGAGACGATAACATTCGAATGTGGTCAACAAAAACGGGCCATTGCCTATCGACGGTTAATTGTCTTCAGGATAGTACCGAAACGAGAACACAAGGACGTAAGAAAATATTTTGTTGTTGTTGTTGTTTTTAACATTAAAATATTGACTTCCCCGATCGGCGGATTTGTAGCTCAATCAAATATCCTACGAAGAGCCTCGCCAACAGTTCTGTGTGCCTTTTTGTGCTCATCAATGGGTTCGGAATTTGTGATCGTTCAAACGCAATGTGATGATGGAACAAATTTCTCACTAATCCGAACCAATCTCATATCGGCACCGCAATACGATTTGGTCGACTTTGAAATAAACGATTTTCGCATATGGGGACTGTGGTGCAATTCTCAGGGTAAGTACTCTCTTTCTCTCTCTCTCTCTTTGTGAATTTCGTGTGAATACATTGGTGATTTGTTCCCCAATCTTTAGGAGAGTACAATATTTCCAGTTACTCGCTAACGCCCGGCTACAGCAGTAATTGGCTGTCGGCTGGTTTGGAAAGTCCACCGGAACGATTGAGTGTAAATGTTGAACATGGCATGGATCCCAGGCAAACGTATTGTTCGTATATTTTTCATCCCGGAAAATTTCAACGGAGTGTTATTGCTAAGGCGCTGGTTGTAAGTAAAAAAAAATCAAAATCAAATTAGATTTTTGGAAGTTGGGCGAACGGCACAAGAGATTTATGGTTATGTCAATCTTTAGTCATTTCATACATTGGGCGTTGAATTCTTGAATTCCAATCATTGGGAACAGGGCAGCATCTGGAATTTAAAATGAACTTTCAACTGTCACTTTGTAGATGAGACCATTCAGTTATAAACTCTCCTCTCTTGGGAGCGGTTATTATAATAATTTTGATTATCTTTAGTTCTGGGCTACCGGAGTCAGTTCAATAAACCATTTTCTCCCTTCTTCTCTTTTTTATCTCCTAGTTCATCTTCTTCATATTCTTATACTTCTGCTTCTTTACTTCTTCACTCCTTCATCTTCTTCATCTCTTTCATCTCTTCTTTCCTTTTCCTTTCCTTCTTTCTTTCTTCCCTTCTTTCTTCTTTTCTTCTTTTATTCTTTCCTTCTTTCCTTCTTTCCTTCTTTCCTTCTTTCCTTCTTTCCTTCTTCTTTCCTTCACTTTTTCTGTTAGCGCTACATCCCTTTGTGCGATTTGGCCTTCTTCACTATTTGCTTCCATATAGTCCGGGCACTCGCACCTACAAGCCAGTTCCGTACTCCCAATTTGTGCATGTCGGCCACTATATCGTCAGTTAATCTTGATCTGGGCCTGCCTCTTGCTCTCCTCAAATATTCCTTGTGAATGCCCTTTTTCCAGTTCCAGTTCTATACAACAAAAAGTTCTGCAGTTGTGGGTTAAAATAAAACTTCCTAAGTGAAGAGATCTAGTTCGAAATTGATCGTTATCGTAGTTCCCCTCAGATCTTTTCAATTAAATTGGATGGGGAAGAATTTCCGCCGATTTTAGTACCATCCAAGGAAATTTCCGTAAATAAAAAGTTTCAGAATCCTATCTTTAAGTTGGGTGAATTTCGAGTCGCCATTTTATTTAAATTTTTACAATTGAATCCATTTGGACCTATTGTATTCTGTCCGGAAGTGCTAACCATTCGGAATGGTCGAAATAAAAAAAAACATTTGATAGGTTTGGAATTGTCAATTTGAACAATTTCAAGGTTGCCAGCGCTGATGAAAAATGCGTAAAATTGTTCTCCTCCAATGTAGATGTTTCGTCGTGCCAACATTCTGTCGGAACTAAATTTACCGATGGCATTTCTCAAGGATCGGGTCTGTCAAGCGGTCGAAACGGAAATCCAAAATGAAATCAAAGATTTCGAAATTACCGACGAAGAGTACATTGACATTAGTTCGAAATTTTGGGAACGTTTCTATTCATGCTGCGAACAGTACCATGTAAAGGCAAATCAGCCAATTGGATTGGTTTGTTTGGATTCGGTCGGTGGCATTTGTGTGGTGAAGAAAAGTGCATTTTCATTGTTGCGACCGTGCGAAATATTGGAACATTTAATGATGGCCGGCGATGCGGCCGAAGTTGAACAATTATTTGGCATGACCATGACCGATGAGATGAAATTGCATCAGGATTTGATACAGTTGGTGTCGATATTGTCACTGTTGGAGCAGCACATTTTGGATGACATCAAAAGTGACATTGATAGTAAATTGTATCAATTGCAAATACCAAATGTTGTTGTGTCGAAAATTGTGTCCGATATGCTGTCAACGGAGTATGACGAGACGGTAAATTTGGGTTTTTTTCTATTCCGAACCTATTTTGCTTCTATTTTTTTCTTTGAAGATATTCCAACGGGATTTTCTTATTAAAATCCATCAAGAAATTAAATCAATTGGCGATCTACCGAACGCAATGATTTTACTGTTGGAATCTCTTCGTATGGATCATGGGGAACCGGCCGCTATGCAAACTCAGACAAGTAATCGATTTTTTTTTTTTTTTTTTGGTTTTTATGATTTTTTTTTTTTTTTTTGTTAAATTACCACCAACCAAGGTCTCCTGCAAACATCCCGCATCATTCAAACGATTGGAAATTTATTTGGAAGTGACATCGGAATATCTGTCGTTGCTGAATCCCTTCGACAACTGGCACTAATCAGGTGGAGTGTGGATCCATTCAAATCGAACACAAAATCAAACTCAATGTCCGTCCATTTCAGATATTCTCTATGCCGAAATTTGCTAATCCTCCAACACATACTGATCGACACATTCGATTTGCCATGCAACATTCTCGAACTTATTCGATCCAGATGTATGCCAGAAACGGTTGTCTTTGTCCAAGCCTACTATGTTATGGTGTGGCTGAGTGAGAGTCCAGCACAAACGGGACCGACTTCGGCGTCTCTCGAAAGTAGCATGCAACGTTTGACGATGATGCATCTATCGGATCCGCCACATATTCAACGGCCATCGCAGCCAATCACATTGTTGGAATTATTTCTAAGAGGAAAAGGTTCCGGTGTTGGTCTGTCATTGTTTACCGATGGACAGTATCGAAATTTGAGCGATCCACAATGGCAATTTACGCTGTTACCATTGGTTACTATTATTGGACAACTTGTGTATCCTTTTTTTAAAGATTCCTAACCTCACTCGACTATCTCTTATCCCAAGTAACAAGAAGACAAACACAAAATTATTAGTGAAACTTAAAATTAAAGTCAAACTTTGGTGGAAACGTCAAAAATAGTGTGGTGGCATAATTTTTTGTGTTTCAATTGCATTTTTAAAATTGGGAAGCCAACTAAAGTTCAGAGATCCGATAGTGTTCCTATAAAAAAAGACAAAAACAAAGAGGAAATTATTGCACAGTCAGACGGCAACTGTAAAAAGGAATCGCTTCCACTTCACCAGTTCGTTCCGACAAAATATAACAAAAATTATATCAGGGAACACTCGGACAATAAAGTTCCTTAGTAAAATATCGGAATGGTCTTGGTAATCCCATTGATTCCTTAAATAATTTGATCATTTTCGATTACTATACTCTCGAGAAGATAATTTACGTAGTGAGTCTTCAGTTGTTCTGATAGTTTTAGGAAAGATTCTCTCTAAAGATCCCTGAGAGGATTCTCCATTTTAATTGATCATTACCGAACAACGAAGTGGCAGAAGTTGTCACTAGAATATGGAATAATAATTGAAATTGAAAGTGTAGCTTCAGGGTCAAAGTTCATTAGTAGATTTGGAATCATCGAATTGGATGGTTCCAGCGTTTAATTGTACAGAACCCGCAATTATGGCCTAACGATGCTTCTCGATACGTTTGCAGATCAGGTCAAAGTTCATTATTCCAGGATAGTAGTCTTGGAATCATCGAATTGGATGGTTCCAGGCGTTTCATGCTTCTCAGTTCGTTGACAAATCAGTTATTTAGGACGCTTGACTAAGATGTGCTAAGAACGATCCCTAAACTAACGATCAGGGGTCAAAGTTCATAAATCCAGGATAGTAGACTTGGAATTATCGAATTGGATGGTTCCAGGCGTTTCATGCTTCTCAGTTCGTTGGCAGATCAGTTATTTAGAACGCTCGACTAAGACTTCCCCTATCGATCCCCAAACTTACGATCAGACATTATGGGATTTTTAGATTGTCTAGTATTTTGTATGATCCTTAATTAAAAAAAAAAAAAAACAGCTGGGCAGTATCCGGTAATTTTGTATTTGGCGAATGGCTAATCGGAAGCTGTCAACACATTCTAATCCAAGAGTATGTTCGATTGCTGAACAGCTGGTGTGAATGGAACAATTGTTCCCGTAAGTTCTTTTGTTTTTTTTCCTGATGCTCCTCTGCTTAAATGGGGAACTCTAAAAAAAAATAAAATTCTTATCACACACAGGGCATTTTATTGCGGCCGTATCCCTTTTGGACAATGGTGAAACGCACAAGGCGTACGATCTTTTTATGCAGGCCGGCCGAGGCGTAACAACCGAACCATTTTTGGAGAAAATTATCGTCCAATGTGCCAACGATGATCCAATGACGCAGTACTATCTGAAGGTAATTCAATTGTTCGAGCAACATTCGGCATTGGATTGTGTCATTGAATTGGCCAAAACAGCCATTGGCCTATTGAAAAAAGGTGACCCACAGTTGGTATGGGAATTTTTTTGTTTTTTTTTTTTTGTGTTTCTTGTGAAATTTTAATTGGGTAATGTGGTGGGGATGGACCATTAGACAATGTTTCAGTCGATTGTATTTTCAAATCATCTCAAATTGGAACACTACACCGAAGCTTATCATGCCCTCATTGATAATGCTGAGTCATCACAGCGAAAAGATTGCCTCCGAAAGTTGGTCGTCTGTTTGTTTGAGGAGAAACGTCTCGATTTATTGATGCAATTTCCATATATTCGATTGCAAACGGAATTGGAGGATATTGTCGAGTCCCGAGCAAGATCAATGGCTATCGAGGGGAACAGTTACTATGATTTTTTGTATTCATTTCATGTGACCAAAGATAATATGAGAAAAGGTAAGTGACTCTGTTTGACTGACTGACTGACTGACCAATTAACGGAGAGCCAAATATTCTATTTTAAGCATCATCGATAATGTACGAACAGGCAATGAGATTTGGTCTAGAATGTGAGACATCATCGGCAATACAATCCCGGTACGAATGTTTACTGTGCTGCGTCAACACATTGCATTTGGTCGATGAAAACTATGCCTGGATCGCAAAGCCAATCATTAACGATGAATTCCCCGATGATATGGATGTGGATGTGGATGATGTAAAACAAATGGATCGCCGCTGCAGACGATCACAGCATTAATTTTTATTATCGATTTTCAGTCAAAAATCAATCAACAAATAACGGTTCTGGAAATAACGGACATCAAACGGGAACTGTACTGTACCGAGGCCATTCTCTGTTTGGCAAAACATCGCCAGGAATTGAGTTCGATACTGAACGCCGATGCCGATCAGCTAATTGCTGTTCTCGCCAATACCGGACTTTATACGCAAGCCATTAAATTGGCCATCCGTATGGATAAGAAAATCACATTGATTCTGGAGAGTTTAGTGTCGGCGTGTGTTCGGGCGGCTGACGAAACCGTCAACGAACCATGGTCTTGGTTGCAGGAAAATGATTTAGCTGGTGAGTTAACAACAACAACAAATATAGAACATTATTGGAATGTGAGAAATTTTTATGTTTCCAGATCTTCCGCACAAAAACAGTTCCGTTGATATGGCCTGGAAACTATTGGAACAACTGGTTGACGATCACGAACAGTCCAATTCAACGACACTTCGTAAATGTGTGACAAATAAAATTCTAAATTTGGGTGAATTTCTACCCCACTGGCTAATCGATTCCTATAAAAAATCAAATTCATCCGAATTGCTTCATCTCTATGTTAAGCATGGACGACTAATTGAGGCATGCCAATTGGCCATCGAATATATTTGGGCCATGATTAAAACGGGCGGTGAATATTTTGGTGTTAAAAATTCTCTGCACATAACACAGCCGGCCCTCTGTTTTCCCATCAATACCGTTGATTTGTTGTTGTATGGTTTACAGGTGAATGCCAACGATGATGATGAGTATCGGAGTTGTCTGGATGAGTTGGAGAAATTAATTGATTACTATGTGGAGACGGCCAAACGTGTGTCCGATGGTAAGATACAGTATGAGATGAATGCCATTGTTCTATAGTAATTTGTTTGTGTATTAAATATTTTCTTATCATTTCTTTTGTTTGCTCTAAGATACAAGATCTACAAGACAATCTTTGTTCCGTTTAGTTCTAAGGGAATATCGCCCAATTTTCCTCCTCAGTTTGTAATGGCTGGGTCATAATGTAGAGGGTGTGATTTGGTAGTTTTTTTTATTTTAAATTATGAGAAGAAAAGTGTCCCCATTTACCATTTGTACTTAACAAACTGTCTGAATAGGCTAGATTTAGAAGATTCAGACATTAACGACGCTTGCCCGAAATGGGACGACAGCTCACACGACACGGCGTATCTTTTTTTTTTTTAGAGATGCACTCAGCATTTCATCCAATTAAAGGTGGAGCCATTTTGGACAAATCCTCTAGCGGTTTGACCTGAAAAGCTAATTTCTGCCGATACAGCTATTACAACAACAAATTTATTTGATGGATGCAATGTGAAAAAAAGTTCTATGAAAAAATAGGTCCAAATTGCGCAAGTCTAATATTAAAACAAAAATTCTTTATATGGACAAAAAATCGATTTATCCGAATGAAACAAAATGGCTCAGGTGGTAGCGTCTGACGTCAAAAAATTATATTTGGTCGGTGGTGCATAAGTTCGATCCCAGTCAGGATTTGTTCGATTTTTAATATAAAAAAAAAATGGCTTCCTTCTTTTCCACCAAGGCAGACAAAGAGAAGAAGAGAGATAGTAAAAAAAAACTTTTTGCATATTTTTTGAGGGCCCTCAAAATCACAAGAGGTAAACACAGTGATTTTTTGGTCGAGGTGCTCCGATCGGACTGAAAATTTGATGGATCGTAGAGGACCGTTAAAAAATCACAGCCAAATGGTTCGTTTGCCCATCGGCCATTTGGGGCACCTGGTATTCAAACACAAACATGCTAAAAACGACACTTCTAAAATGACCCTAAAGCCTAGTAACACATTTTTTTAAATTCTGAGATTTATAAATATTAAACTTTGATATATTCCCTATTGTTCTGTGTCATTGGAAATTTTCCAGCCGTGTTGGTTTTCCCGCGGGAAATTTCCAAACAATACCTTACATAAAAATACTCCATGCAAGGGTATTTTCACTGATTTATTACACATAGAAGAAAAACGATTTTTCCAAATTTTCTTTTTCTAAGTTGTAGGTTATATAATCTAGTTTTACAAAATAAATAAATCCATTGATAAATAATTTGGGAAATTGGTGATTTTTTTGATTTTCTAAATCTAAAAAATGTGTTATATTAAACAGGCGTATTCTCGGAAAATTTTCTCCACTGGAAAATTATAGTGATTATTTTCTAAATGCTGGATTCTTTACCTTTAATTTTTATATCAAACTTTTCTACGTAGGCCCAATAGTTTTACCACCATATCTCCACAAAGTTGCCCCTGTCGCAAATCTTCTTTTTCCCATAACTCCGTCATTTTTAAAAGGACAACAGGCCACCGAAGACTTTTTTGCTTAGAATTATGGCCTCTGTAACATATTTAAAGATCATCCCGATCTGAGCTAAATCGTGAAAAAATCGACTTTTCAGAAAATGAAAAAACATCCAAGCCCTATTTTCGTTATTAATGACTTAATTGAGATGCGGTTTTTTGCAATCTAGTAGGGGTCTAATTAGAAGACTTTTAGGATTAAAAAAATCCGGAAAATCTTTAACGAATTTTTCATAAATTAATCATAAAATTATTGATATTTTTCACAATTTTTTATAGACTGAAAAAGAGTCCCCTTTTTCTACTAATACATGTAGAACAGTCCACTGAACATGTTTCCACCCTTTATTTTACTAAAAAAAAAAAAAAATTACAGATTACAGTCCATAGTTGATTAGAAGTGCATTTTTCAGTGGTCAAAGGTCGACATTCCCAGAATATGACAAAAAAACCAAAAAAATCTTATACAAGACTGGACGTTTCTGTAGCCCACAAAATAGCGCTAGGCTCCTGTTCAAATGGAACAAAGGAAGAAAATAAAATATTTCGAACGTTCTCTGACGTGACGTAATCAACCAATTACACAATTTATTGTCCAACCAAAAAAGTGTGATATTTACAGTATTCGTGCTCGTAACAATTATTCGGACCCCACTCCGCCAATCAACAGAGCATATTGTGTCTGAAAATTATTCAACAAACCCATTTGTAAGGTTTTCGTAGCCCTTTCGCATAATTTGCTAACATTTTTCGGCTCACCATGATTTAATTCAAAACGAATATAATTTATCCAAATATCTATGCGGTCTGATCCCAAATATGAAACGGTCGTCTCCAGACAACTTCTCCAATTTTTTGGACTGTCACTAAACAGAAACTAATTTCGTTTGTTAGGAGAAAAATTGTCTTTGACTTGGACTTTCAAATACCATACCTCATATGATTCCAAATCAATCATTTCCTGATGTACTTCGATCGCTTTCGGACTTATTTTTAAGACCTCAAGATAAGTTTCACGAGCCTGCGTTATACCGGTCAGTTGGGAAATCCATCCAATATATTTTGCTTTTAATGAATTAAAATTGGGATGTGTTTCCTTTAAAATTTCTTCGTACAAACACTTGACCTGTTTATAGTTGCTCGGTGACAATTTTAGGTATGAGATGTAGATATCCCACAGTGGAAAGGCCAGATGGTTGATTTTTTTTCGGGCCCGCATAAATATTTCCTTAATGTTATCGGGTTCATCATTTTTGATGTAGAATCGCATGTACGTTTGCCATATCTTTGGTGAGTTCGGATGGAGTAAGTTTCCTCGTTCGATGGTCTATAAAAAAAACCAAAATATTCTTTGTTTTGTAAAGTCAGCCAGGCAAATTCAATCATCCCACTCTGACAAAAGATATGGAATTGAACAAAATCCTTGATGAGACCGCTGATGGTAAGTAACTTGGTTATATTTCAGTCAAAACATTTCAGATAGAGGCTCCGGAAAAAATTCTTCAAATTTCAATAATTGGGACCGTGATCAATCAGCTGCCATCTGTCCAACGAAAAACCTGGCTAAAAGCTCTTTAAAGTAGGACAAAGGATCCGAACCAGGATCTTAAGTTGGAGATCGAACAGTTTTCTGTTAAATGAAAGAAATTGTAGAGATTGCCCTCCTGAAGCATCTTAAAAAGAAAAAAAAGAAGAATACTCGAACTCAAATTAGATCCGGTTTTAGGTAAACGTACTTAAGTATTTTTCCTCAGTACTCTGTCTAGTTCTGTGATTAAGTTTACTTACACCTCGAAACAGTTTGGTCTTCCTTTCAACGGAACACTCATCACATATCTGCCACTGGCCGGTTCACAGTGTATAAAATCCAGTAGCAAGCCTTCATTCAAGAAAAAAAAGGGGGAGGAAGACTTCCGTTGCATTTGTTTGCGAATGATCTTTGGCTCCTTGACAATAAGGACGGGAATTTTCTTCTCTTCTTTTCTTTTGTCTGTGTATTTTTTGGCAGTTCCAATTTGACGCTCGTTAAGAATTTGAACGATGAACCGATCGTTTAAAAAACAGATCCAGGCTAAAATCCGTTCAGATGATGATCATTTCGGTGAGATTGGGAAGCAAAGTTTACAGACCTAAACCGACCGAAAGACACATAGGGACTCACCTTTAATATTTGATTTTCAGGTGCATTTGTTGTGTACAAAATATTAATGTACTGTAAATAGTGATTTTCTGACATATTACTAGATTCATCGGCCATTTTGTAGGCTTTGCCCAAAATACTCCGTTTGAGTGGTGCCTCCTCAGTCAAATCAACATTCAGCAGAGCCATTGCATTCAAAAACATCTCCCACATTTTCCGTGAATTAATCTATTGAGAACAGAGCTTGATCATTAGTATTTAGTATCAAAAACAACAACAACAACACTACCTTTGACACCGCCATTTTGTACACTTGAAAACATATTTCAATTCGTGTCGTTAATGATCTGGTGGCTGGATCACTGGTTGCCGGTCGATTGGCTGAAGCCTGTCTTGGATATGTGACCAGACCGCGCAACTCCCTCTGAGCAACTATATGCCAAAATAACTCCTCACCCCCATATATAGTTTGCAAATCGTACAACATCATAAGTTGAAGTTGTTTGGTATTCGGAAATTCCGTTACTTTATCGAGCATATCGCTAACTGCCAATACGTCCGTTATTTTATATTTGACCGTATTGTACAAGACTGTCGCATGATTGAACACGCTCTCAATTGTTTGATTATTTGAATTGGTCAATATTAAATCTAAAAATTCCACATACATTTCCATACACTCTGGATGTAACTGGAGTGCGCGCAACAGCAATGTACGACATTTTGTATCATTTTTCATGGAACGCTCCCATTTTATGTATTTCATCCATAAACTTTTTTTGTGACCATGGAACTAGAAAGAAAAAACAAAAAACAAAATGGAGAATAATGAGATTGTCAATAGTTCAATGGATGGCCTATATTACACACTATACTCGTTCAGTACCGGTTTTATAAAAGACAGACGTCTGAAAAGGGGGGAGAAAACGATCATAACTTTTGAAAATCGAAACGACGGCCAAATACAGTCATCATTAACTCAACAATGCACTTAAAACAATATTCGTAGGTTCAGCGTTTTTATTTTGCACTCCATCTTTAAAAAAAAAAAGCAGGCCGTACTGTAGAAACGGTGACGTATTCGTTTTAGGGATAAATATTGAATTTTATATAGTGCAATGGGGTTAAATTTTAATGTAGATTTTAACGTCGAATAAACTGTTCCCGAAATATTTCTCGTATCATTTGGTCAATAAGTTCCATGAGAATCCCGTGGAAAAATCTGAAGAAAATTAAGAAAAACTTCTTTTTTTTTTTTGCAAGCTTTTTTTCGTTCTTAGACTAATTTCTTTATTTACTATGAAAATCAAAATTTTTTTTTTTCTAAATTATTTAGAATTTAATGTTCTATAAATGTCTGGAAGAACACTTTTTGCTATATACCTTTTTTCTATAAAATATTTGTCAATAATTATTACCGTTTTGATTTTAAAGTACTTTTTTCTATGGGACCTATATTAATAAAAAAAAAAAAAAATTCCAGAATAAACTTTGGACTTTACTGAACATTCCTATAAATAAAGATTTTGATACCGTGCAAAATTTTTGATTTTGGTAGTAAATAAAGAAATTGGCCTAACAACGAAAGAAAGTTTGCAAAAAAAAAGTGTTTCTTAATTTTCTCCGGATTTTATTACGGGATTATTATAGAACTTTGACCAAATGATAAGAGGAATATTTCAGGAACATATTCTGAGAAACTCAGCTTTCTAATAGTTTCTTCGAGGTTTCTATACGGTAAAATCTAACCCTAAATAAAAAATTCTACTTTGTTTGTACACGTCATCGACGAAAATATTGTCTACCAGCACGGCGACGGTGATATCGTGGAAGCGCATCGTCTAATAACTACACGATCGTTAAACCTGGTTCAATGACACTGAACGAGTATGGTGTGTAATATAGGCCGGATGATGAATATTACCAATAACATTTTATCATAAACATTTGCAATGTCCGAATAGGGAAATTCCGATTTTATCATAAACGTTTGGTATGCCTTCCAAATTCCTGCATCGCGTGGAAAACGATTCGAAGCGTTTTTGTACAAATTTTGGATTCGCCAATAAATTGATTTTTGCAATTTGTGTCCCTTGATGTCGGGTTTTCGATTTTCCAACGTATTATTGAGTTCACATTCAGCGATTATGTACTCTATAAAGTGTTTTAGTTGTTTTTCCTGCCTGTTTACTAGGTAATTGTAACGTTCCCGTTTTTTGATGATCTCTCTGAAAAATGGAAAAATTTTCTGTTTTCATTTAGATTTCTGGGATTCATTTTCGCTAACATTTTTTTGCTTTCTATATTTCTTTAATAACTGGAAGAAAATACAATAAGGAAATTCAAGAACAGCCAGAAATTACTTGTTCTACACTTTACTTAGAACGGTTGTTGTTAGGAAATCAATTTTGTCTCTATTTTGACATGATCTCGATATTATTTTTTGATTCCTAGATTCTCAGGCAGGTTCTCAAATGGATCTCTTGTACTAATTACAGTTCCAGAATCAACAGCTAACTCTTTACTGAACTTATTCCGTTCGATTGGAATGCTTCCGTATAAATACCGAAAATAAACGGTCACTTAGTTTGAATGATCCAAAATAACAAGAACTTCACTATTAAGTCGTGACGGACAACTTTCATTTATTATTTGATAAAGTGGCCCCCAATGAGCCTGGGTGTTTACTTACATGATTTCGTTTTCATTCATAATGTTCAATGTTCGCATCATTTCATATTCAGGAATGGCGCGCTCCATATGCTCTTCTACAATGTCTGCCATGGTTTTTGTTTATTTATTTGCCAACGTATAAATGAATTAAATAATTTTTGATCGACGTCGGCACGTTCTTCTAATATTTTTTTTTTAGCAAAGCTAAAGTTGAAATTGACTGACATTACAAAATGGCCATTGAACTAAAATTGAACATATGAAAAAGCTTAAGTGACAGATAGATTCTATATATATGAAAAAGTAAAAGATTTTAGTACTTTCTTTCTTTCGGCATACTAGTGATTACAGCAGAGTGGTCACCGCGTAGCCAATTTTTCGGTCCGAAAAAAGTGGCGATTTAAACGAAAATAGGCAAACTTTAATACAATTGTAGTAAAATCGTGTTTTCCCACAAAAAATCTTCCTTTGGAATGCGAGTCAAACCATTTTATGTTCAATTATACTCCATGTGCACAAAAATATGTCAATTCTGTCAAAACGATAATAATACACTAATGTTAAGTCGACATAAACGAAAAACGATCCGAAAATCTCAAATTATTTACAAAATTCGAACAATTTTGAATTATTCGAACAGGCAAATGTTTTAATCGAAATTCAGTGTCCACTCTATTAGCAATGCTGTCGTTTTACTCTAAATAAAGTACTTTTTACTCTGACTACTCTGATTTGAATAAAATGTGATTTTGTGTTTATCTATTTTTAACATTCAAATAGCAACAACTTTTTCTGTATTTTTTTTGTTCAACTTTTGCATGAGGTACTCGGAAAATGTCTAAAATACTCCCGTTTTTGGTAAAATTGTACTACTCAGACAAATTGTAAAACGACAGCACTGTACTGTTAGTATATTTATTATATACACAACTACACAAATACACCATCTGTCGGGCATTATAAACAACACAACACAACAATACCAAATTAGCGCCATTATTTCTTTTGTTGGTTAAAAAACAATAATTTATTAATAAAAAATCATCTAAATCATTTAAAAAGTAGTACAATGTCACTTTGGGTCGATAAACATCGTCCACGTGAATTATCCAAACTCGATTACCACAAAGAACAAGCGAAACAATTAAAAAATCTCGCCGTACAAGGTGACTTTCCGCATCTTCTATTCTATGGACCATCCGGAGCCGGTAAAAAAACCCGAATAATGTGTTTGCTTCGAGAACTCTATGGAACGGGGGCTGAACGTTTACGTAACGAAACGATGAACTTTACAACACCGTCAAATAAGAAAATTGACATTATGACCGTTAGCAGTAATTATCATATGGAAGTGAATCCATCCGATGCCGGAATATATGATCGTGTCGTTGTTGTCGATCTGGTTAAGCATGTGGCACAAACCCATCAATTGGATCAATCGGGACAACGTGAGTTCAAGGTAATTGTACTGTCCGAAGTGGATGATCTGACAAAGGATGCACAGCAAGCGTTACGTCGGACAATGGAAAAATATATGGCAACGTGCCGTATCATTTTGTGCGTTAATTCAACGGCTCGTGTTATTCCGGCCATACAAAGTCGCTGTTTGGGTATTAGGGTCGCAGCACCCAAAGACGATGACATCATTAAGATTTTATTGGTATTTATTTCTCTCCGATCTCTCCACAATTGCCATTGTCCGGTCACAAATTAATTGAAAAATCTCGGTTCCATTACATTTCTAGGCAATATGCAAAAAAGAAGGATTAACCATACCCAAAGAATTGACGACCAGAATAGCCGAAAAATGTGACCGTAATCTACGGCGAGCCATTCTTATGCTGGAATCATGCAAAGTCCAGCAGTATCCATTTACAGCGAATCAAACGATTGCCGAACCCGATTGGCAAATATATCTGAGGGACACGGCGAAATTAATTATTCTCGAACAGAATCCAAAGCAATTGGAAAAGATACGGGAACGTTTATATGAGTTGCTCTCCCAAGGTATACCGTCCGATGTCATATTCAAAGGATTGGTGGAGAATTTGGTGAAAAATTGTGATATGTCCCTGAAGGCCAGAACATTGAGCTATGCGAATCAGTTTGAGCATCGAATGCGATTGGGCAGTAAGCCTATTTTCCATTTGGAGGCGTTTATTGCTAGATTTATGGCCATGTACTCGAAGTTCATGGAGGACGCTGCCATGATATTGGATGAATTTTGAGTTTTTTTTTTTTGTTTCAAAATAAATTTTGGTTTTGTGGAATTTTTTGTTTTTGTTTTTGTTTTTTTTTTATTGAAATTCACAGCCTTTTAATCAGAAAATTATTCCAGAGGCGGCGTCTCCATAGTACAGAGTAGTGCAGAGCCGCCTAAAATCCATAGAAAGGATGCAAAAGCTGAAAAACAAAAATGATTTTTGGGTTTGTAAAGTGAAAAAAAAAATGGAGAACAAAACTCACTTTATTCTCTTCATCATCCGAATCGTAGTTGTCCTCATTTATTACAAGATTATTGTCGGTATCGTCTCCAGATGCTGAAAGAATAAATGTTAAGTATCGCTATTCACTAATATATTAGAATTATTCTAGATGGAAGACTTTGCTGGCGAGATCACATAGTGTTCTGGACTGTACTGTCCAGATCTATCCAGATGGACAAGAACAAAATCCAATTAGCACACAGCATTGGAAGTTCCGTTAAATCTGAAACGAAAACTTACAAACCGAGTGGATGTCACTAGAAAGAGAATCCAAACAAATTCTGAGATTAAGTCCCATCGAATTAGATCTATAAGGCAGGAGATAGATAAAGGAGTGAAGTAAATGATTGGTTTTGGGAATGAGACAGAAATGGATTCCTCGACAATAAAACAATTAATCTTTGATTTAGGTAATGAAGCTGGTTGATGAAGTAGACGTCAAGATCAACTACAGAAGATGGATACTCTGTGAATGCCAAAAAATCTCGATAGTTTTCAAAGGTCTCGGCTTCTACCAGTGGTGTCTAACTTTCTCAATCCAAATCTAAACGCTTTTCACTGGCAAGTTGATGAGAGCTTCTCACTTACCAAGAACGTTGAATTTGGTAAGGAACACGAACCAACAAAAATTAATATTTGGTTTTTGGTGATTGAGGATTTTTTTTTGGCCACTGGAATTGTTCCACTTTGGACATGCTAGTTTCTGTTCAGCTAAATCTCTCAAAAACAGAGTATGTTTTGGGAGGTGCTGAACCAATGTTTAGTAGCAGATCCAAACTATTGGCAGACCATCCAGCTTTTCCATTAGTGTTCAAAATACATAGAAAGTAACTAGTCACAATAATCCCACTAATATGACGCCAAGAAATCTTAAAAATAAAAATCGGGAACCAATAGACTAAATAAGGGGAGGGGAAGCTCTAATTAGAATGCAAATAACTCACTGGCACAATCCAATTCAGTAGCCATGGCAGTAGTCGCCTGTAGACATTCGGAATAATGAATTGATTGCAATTTTGGCAATTCAGCCGCCAAATTAATAACAATCTTTGAACAATCCTTTTCTACAGGCAAAACACGATGACAGGTCACGTCCATTGAAGATCCGTTCCGTTCCGTTCCGACATCGTTGCCATTTGTTGGATATTGCAAAAGTCGCATGTCTACGTCATGATTACTGCTGGAGCTACAAATTGAACATTTTTTTTTAAAATCTTTTTCTTTAGTTAATATCAAAATGAGTCAAAATACTTTGTTAGCCTTGTCTTGGGGTCATCACGTTCAAAATCAAAATCTCTACGACCACTGGCGACATCTTTCGTTCGATCTATTATTGGTAAGCAACTATTCGGAATCGTTCCCATTGTGGTTGATGGTACGGCTAATCCAAGTTTTTGTATATTCAACGTATTCAATTGAATGTCCCGTATTTGATTTGTATTCAGACCAAAATCGCTCAGTTGCATCACACTGAATTGGGACATTTCCGTAATTGACTCAATGCCCATTGCGATAAATTTCTCAATTTGATCATCGCGCAAAATTCCAACCAAATTCCGAACATTCACAAAATTGTCAACATTTTTCGAGACACATTTTGTCCCTTCCGCCAAACCACCACCACCACCATATTGTTCCACCAATTTTCGATGTTGCTGCCGAACCATTCGTTCCGTTTTAGCCCGATCAAATGTGTCCGAATTGAATTTTGGCGATTTATCAATGTGGTCCAATAGAATAGTTTGCCACTCCTCCGTCAATGGTTTGCCATGCGAATATCGACACTGTGCCACAATGTGATTTTTAATGCCCAAATAGTAATACGGACACGGAAATTCCGAATGCATATAGAGACAGTGACGCTTCGGACAATTGCCACGTAAAAATTGGACGCACAATTCTCGTCGATGCTGTGGCCGGATCTCATGAACATTTGAACAGGCCCTATCCTTACAATTGCCAAAGTAACTCTTGTAGCACAATTTGTCGGTGCTGTGTTTGGACAATTTTTTGCTCCGAAGATTTCGACGCAAATCACGATCACGACGATTCCATCGGCGATTGTCTACCGACAATTTTGAGTAGGCATCCGAATCGAAATCATCATAGAATATTGTCGATTCAAAGTAGGCAATGTCCGATAAGTGTTCTGGCGGATGGATGGGCAGTGGCAGTAATGGTGGACTGGCACCGCGAACAAATAGCATTTCGTAGTCGTCCAGTTCGTCAAGATTTTCGGCTATTGGTTCTGTTGGCGTCTGTGGGAAAGGAGAATTTTTTTTTTTTAATTTAACTCAATTGTCTGGCAGGACTGGAGGACAATTGAGTTGAATAGAAAATTATGGAAGAGTCCGATTTCTGAAGATTTTTGATCTAGATGGAAATCAACAGAACAAGAAAGTTGATACCAACGCGATCAAAAACTACTCCTCCAATTTAGGTTAAACTGGGTAAGATTTATAGAAGAAATAGAAAAGCGAATCGCTAGTCGAAGTTAACAGTAGATCAGTAGGAAGCGGCGAGAACGTGGAATTGATAATTACCAAAAAATGTATGGCGAGATTTGGTGCAGAACATGAAATGTCCACAAAAATGTTAATTTCTGGGTGCCCGAAGGCATTTCTTAGTCACTCGTCACTCTAATTGTGAATAAATTCAAAGAAAATGAAAAAAAAAAAAATGAACAATTCAGTTCCATTTGTCCGTGGGAATACTCAAATTAACTAGAACTGGGAACGGCATAACTAAAACTAGTACCAGGAACACTTACCTTGACCATATTATTAACGTTCGACAAACCTTTCCCTTTTTTAGCTTTGCTCGATACCTTCGCTCCCTTTTTGGAATTAACAAATCGCTGATACCCTTCTTGATATACATTGGGGCCCTCCATTTTTAATGGATTTCTATCGATTAACTCCTCCTTGTTAGAAATAACATTTAATATCGTTGGATTATTTTCATCGTCCTCAGACTCCTCTAGTTCTCCATCCTCCAAAATCGTTTGATTTTTGCTCATGCTGAAAATTAATTATTTTCGTTTTTAGCGATGAGAAATGAGTTTTTGTTTATTTTTTTTTTTTTTGCATGAAATCAAAGCCATCTTGGATTGACGTTAATTTCAATAAAATTTTCCAATAAATGTTACAAAAAAAAAGCCTACCACTGTGTTGTGGACCTCTCACTGTATTGTGGACCTACCACTTTTTGGGTGGAATGAATTTCAAATTAAATTAGTGTAAAAGAAAAATTGTTTTTGAACTTGAATTTTCGGTTTTTGTTGTTGTTGTTGTTGTTCTTCAGCTGTCATAAAGAAGAGTTCAATGACTTTGACATATTAGAAATGGTGCTGTCGTTTGTTGATTGGACCACGTAAAAATACAATAAAAATTGCGAGAATCGATAACAAAAAGATGGCGGTTCAGCAGGATGACTGCAGGGTTACCAACCGTACTTTAAAATACAAGTAATATTTGGATATGAAAAGAGGGCATCCCTAATTGTCGGACAGAAAAAGGTCTCAAAGGGGGCACAACATCAACAAAACAAAGAAAGACGACAAATTTAATACAAAAGAAATGTTGGAATTTTTATTAAATTACGTATCTACAATTCAGTTTTATCCATTGAAGGCTTAGCGCTACCACTGCGATCGTATCCCTTCAATTCATTTGTAGCATGTGCTGCAATGTACTTAAGAAAATCGTCCACCTCTCGGCCGCCATCATATTTAATCGGATTCGATTTGGAATCCTTCGGCAACCAGAATAACGTTGGAAAACCACGTACTTCAAATTGGGACGGTGCATCATTGGCGGTAGCATCGAATTTCACAATGGCCACCTCTTCGTCTTTCAATTTGGCGCCGAGCTCATCGAAAATGGGCGCCAATTTTTTGCAATGTCCACACCACGGTGCGTAGAATTCAATGAGAGTATCTTTGCCATTGTTTGTGACAATTTCGTCGTAATTTTTGGCAACGGCCACCTTGACCGGTCCATCATTTGCGTCGGGTATCGGTTCGGATTTAAGGAATGGCTCCAAATTACCTTCTTCCAAATCGTTCAGGAATGCCTGAAGATTTTCCACCGAGAAATCGGACGTCATAATGAATTTCTGATTGGAATCGTCACGTGCCAAGACAACGGGCTTGTCACCGGTGTAATCGTAGCCATATTCGTTCAGTTCATGTTGGAAATCGTCTTTGGAGCTGATGGCAAATACGTACGAGCCACTGTACTCTTTGGCCACTTTGAGAACTCGGTTACGCCAGTAGTTTGTGCCTTTGGGATTCTTTACATAATCAATAGCATAGTAAACGATTACATAGGGATTCTTGAAATCGGGAGCCGTATCTCGTGTACGATGTCCGACAAGTCCATGGAGGTTAGTCTTTACGAATTCGGTTAATTGGTCGATTGTTGTTCCATCAAATTTGACCGAGTCCGGTTCGAATTTATTGTGATACTGTGGTGCACGGAACAGAATAATGGCATCAGTTTCGCCATACTTCTGGAGTACATCGGCCGCACTGGAATGGGCAAAACGTAATTTCTCTCGGAATTTATCGGCATACTTTTGGAATGCCGTCTTCAGATCACTGTCCTTTTGGAAAAATCCAACGACCGTTGCTTCCTGTGCCTTCAGGTATGCTTCAATATCAGCAACGTTTAACAGATCTTTTGATGGCGGTCCCGTTTGGGCTTTCATGTACTTAACAATGCCGGCCGCTTCCCGGGGACCATTGTACTCTTGCGAGACTTCGCCATTCTTGAATATCTTCAATGTCGGATATCCACTGACCGAAAATTTGCCACATGTATCTTTTCCGCCTTCGGTACAGTCAACCTTGGCCAATGCAATTGGCGGATCGGCACCACGTAACAATTCGGCCGCTTTACTGTATTCCGGTTTGAGACGTTTACAATGGCCACACCATGGGGCATAGAACATAACAAGCGTTGTGTCCGTTTCGGCGACACGAATTGAAAAATCACTATCAGTCAGATCTAACACGTCATCTGCAAAAATGCATCCAAATGCGAGGAACAAAAGTGCCGCTACCTTTGCGTACATGTTTATTTTTTCGATAATTTATTGCTTTGATCAATGCACAATGTTTTTTATTGTTTTGTAGTAATTTAAACGGAAATTTATCACAAATAACAAAGGAAAAATTTATTCACAAGCAAGAACTAGAAAATTCTTCCTCCATGGGCGAATGAAAAAAGTGTCGCCGTCGCGCTCCCTGTCATTTAGCGTCCCTGCAGCAATGCCGGTTTATTGTAAATTATTTGAAATTAATTTGAAGGGATCAAATGTTGCCCAATTTGACACATAGGTTATTGTTTGTGGCGCCACTTCATATAGATAATCAAAAAAATCCCTGCATTTTTTATTATTTGATCCCAGAAAACCATGTGACCTAAGAAAAATATCCCTTTGACATTTTTCGTATGTTTTTTTTTTGGTTAAAAAAGTTTAATAAGTTTTTCCTTTTTTTCGTTAGCGGGCCCAATAAATGTAAAAATTTATATTTACAACATAACCTCAGACAAAGTGTTCAGCAAAAATATAAATTAAACGAAAATGAGTGATCTCATTGAAATTGCCGTCACAAGTGATGCAAGCGGTTCGGGATGGACATGCTGTGCCTGGGACCCCCGTACCGGCACCAATTTGATGACTTACAAAGGTGGCGGTTCGGCCAGTTTGCATGCATTGAGTTTGATTAAAAATGAATTTATTATCACCGGAAACAATACAAAACCTCTGCTGCACATTTGGCCCGTTAATAGTCAAGAACAAATACATGGAGCCCGTTTGGTGACGCCGGGCAAGGTCAGCTGCCTGGCTACGTCACCGGATGGATGTTTTTGTGTGGCTGGCATTGCGGAGCACATTTATATTTGGCAAATATGTTCGGGACGACTGCTTGCGACCATATCCAGACATTATCAAACCGTAACAACAATAAAATTCACCGACGACGGTTCACATTTTGTGTCCGCCGGTCAGGATGGCATGGCATTGGTATGGAGGCTTAGTGATGTTGTGGCCGTTGACACAAACAACAAACAACTAAATCCTTTGTATTCATTTTCCGAGCATGCTCTGCCCATATCGGATGTGTACATTGGCAGAGGGGGAATGCGAGCGCTAATGGCGACCGCATCATTGGACAGGACATGCAAAATTTTCGATCTTTCCAGTGGAACGCTTCTGTTGACGCTAGTATTTAGTGATGCGCTCAGCGCTATTGTTCTGAATCATTTAGAAACGAAAATCTATGCCGGCTCGGTTGATGGAAATATTTACGAATTTTCCCTTCAGACACCGCCCCGAATGAAGGAATATCATCTGACCAACGAAAATATGAGCCAAAAATTTTCCAGCCACAAAAAATCCATTACAGTTCTGTCCATTTCGTTGGATGGCGAAACGCTGATGTCGGGCAGCACAGATGAACAGATCATTTTGTGGCACATCCCCAGTCGTCAGCTGATACGGACGATATCGCACAAGGGCAGCATAACAAATGCATTTTTCACATTAGCGCCCAGAGTTATGTTCGATCAGGATGTTCAATTGAATTTGATTGTGAATAATTTTAAGCGAATGATGGACACCGAACCGAAAATCGATCATGTTGTCGAGGTACTCGTATCGGAAAAGGATTATGAGGATGCGGACACAATTGAGGCGAGTGATGTGACGAGTAGACATTTTGGATATTATGGTGCTGGGACAACAGCAACAAATGCTGCGACCAGTGGGGGTTCGCACGAATTGGAAAGTTTAAAGTTGGAATTACAAAAACTGAAAAATATTAACAAAGAACTTTTTGAGAAGTCTCTTAAACAAATATTGAATTCATGATTTATGTAGAAAGAATTGTTTTGTTTTTATTTTAATTTACAAAAATAGATTATAAGTTTGATGAAATGTTTGGCATTTTTTTGACCCTTTATTTTCAGCCCCATTGAACTATCTGAATCCTGAAAGTCCTTTTGCTTGGATCGATTTGAAGTTTTGCCCCAAATTCGCTCTTTAAAATACATTCACTCTCTCTTTGACAGTGGTGAATTCAAAATGCCTCCCTTCAGTATTGATATTTTAGGTTATGTTTATATGAAGAGGGAAGTTATTCAAAAACTATGGAACAAAAGTTGGTAAGGGTTAATACCCCACTCCCCGCCACCATTTTCAAAACTAACCCCCTGGAGAGCAGAGGAGAAACAATCGCAAAAGAATTTCTTATCCACCTTGCCCTAACAATAATATTAACCGTTTTTCATACAAACTATAGACACCTGCCCCTCCCTAGGGGGGCGACCGTCGCCATTTGATGGTGGATTATTGGTGGGAACGTTACGTCCCACCAATTTGTTTGTTCTTTCATGTTAAATGTTCTGAAGGGTTTTTCACTACTCAGATTCAAAACTGTAATAATTCTAGTACTTCTTTGAAATGTGAATCCTCAAAATAAGTAATAGTGAAAAATGTTTTGTTAATTTTATCACTTTTCTCGCTCTAACACACAATCAACATTTGTATAAATTGAATTTTGCGATATAAAACAGAAAATATTTGTCAAAATACTTACCACCAGAGTACACCACAATCACAGCAATGATGGACAAAAACGTCTGCAGGGATCCAAAATAGTACAACAAAGACTATGATTTTATTACATTTTTGGTTTTTTAACATTTTCGTCCGATTTTAAATGGACAATCTTTAATTAAGATAATTTCAATTTGTTACGATAATTTGGGCAACATTTCAACCACCACTAAATTAGATAGAGAACGTTCCGACAAAGGTATGTTTGGTTTTTTATATATCTTAAGATTTACTGTCTGACGTCTTATATTATTTAATGTTCCATTTGCTCTGTGGCTTAGAACTCCGAATTTTTCAATTTAGCCTTCCCCGTTACGACGGATTTGTAGCGAACACACAAAAAAAAAACATTTGGATAACTTGAATAGAATTGGGGACACATAGATATTTAGGATTGGCAATAATACCGTTACATTTAAATATCTGCTGACTCCAGTAATTGTGTTCTATTGATTTTTTTCCAACATTTTGGTGGTAAAACGAGTAGATGCAGTTTGCTCCCAGGGCAGCCATTACGAGATATTGAAACGTAGTGTATTTCTATGTGTTCCGAATTGTTTTTGTTGTTGTTGTTGTGAATATTTACATAAGTTCAGTAACAAATGAAAAGACTCATCATCCTAGGATAAAGGGGTATTTAGGTCACAAACAGCACTTGTGTGTGATCCATTTGGTGGGTCTGCAGAAGATTTAGTTGTTTTGATTTTGTTTTTATCGTAATTTTGTCCCCAACACAAATCTATTTTTGGTTTTTTAATTTTTAACGTCCGGACGGTATACAAAATTTAATATAGAAAATTCAATTCAAACACCCCAAAATTAGCTCCTGAACATTCCAATATACTAAACATAATTACAGTAAGGATAAGACCGAAGAATTATGTCTACGGAACAAAGACGAAATCAACGTAAATCTCCGCTAACACCAAAGAAACGAGATCGAGATGATTCACCACCTATTTATATACCAGGACGTATAGGCGGCGGACGTATTAAGGTAAGCCCCCCCCAATATAATATTGAAATTCGGGGAATTTTGAATTTTCTTTTTTTTTTCTACGTAGAAAGCAAAAGTTCCATTCGATCCATCGGTAACGACATTTCCGAAAAGGCGTCACACAATTTATGGCCAGAAAAGAGGTTCCGATTCCATTGAAAGTACACACAAATCAAAATCATTGTCGCAGGAGCAGAAAAAGCCACCGTCAAAGAAATTGTTCGAATACTCGGAACAGATTAAGAATTGTATGTTCTGTTCGAGAGTGGATAAACGAAATGACACAACAATTAATTGTTTGTACTGTATTGGAGTGGGTAAGTGTTGGACAAACAAGGAGACAGAGTGAGATAGATAGAATTATTTTTCTTTTTGTCAGCTCATCTAAGTTGTATTCGAACGAAAAATGGACTCTTCCTACAGTCGGATGAAAAAAATTGGACATGTCCCAGCTGTGAAGTATGTACGGAGTGCTATGAATCGGCATTAACGGTAAGTGGCAATATTCAAATTTATTGTCCATTCTCTCTCCCTCTCTCTCTATCTTAGTAAAACAATTTAATGATCCACAATGGGAGTATCTTGATATACTCGAACGGATCCTACCGGCTGCGCTAAAGTTGCCTCAATTCAATCTTATGCCTTATCCATAATTGTGAACCCAAACGTTAATTTTTGTTAACCTAGGCCATATTGCAGTCTGTTCAAACCGAAACGAACTTTCGACTGGGTTCGACCTGTCCATTAGTGTTTATAAATTATTAATTGTTCCAGCAACCACTCTACAAATGCAACAGTTGCTTCAGTTGCTATCATCTCGAATGCAATGATCCAAACAATTTGGACAAAATCAAAACACTTCCGAAAAATAAATTCCGCTGTCAAAAATGTATCGAATACAGTGAATCGCTGAAACGCAGTGACACAACCGTCGAGAAGAAGAAGAACAACAGCAGCGGTGACGACAACGGTCTATTGACCGTCTTAAAGAAATCGACACAAAATCGTTTGCGACAACAACAATCGAAAGGATTTGCCGGCTTCCATTTGGATGACATTCGACTGAGCGATCGAAAAAAATCACTGAACGAACGTATCGAAGCGGTTGAGCAGCGTGACCAGGAAATTGTGCTGCCGCCCGAAAATGGACTAAATGGTCGAATTGATTTGTCCTATTTGCGTGAAGACGTTCCCGATCCAACCGGCTGGGATTCGACCGAGGTTTTCAACTATTTTAAAAAATATTTTCCAAAAGAAGCTAAAGTGTTCAAGGACGAGGAGATTGACGGCACGTCACTGTTGCTGTTGAAACGAAATGACATTACGGCTGGTTTGAATTTGAAATTGGGACCAGCAATGAAAATTTACAATCATGTGCTGCGGTTGCAAACCCGACGAAATGATGTGACGATGTGCTGGAAGTGATTTTGCATTTTTTTTTTTTTTGGACTTTGAGTAAGAAAATTTAATTTTGATAAGATGTAAGATTATAGATAAGATGGATTAAAAGACTCACGTTTTATTATAATTGATTGTCCAATTCTTCTTCCAGATTCTACTTCTACTTCTATAGAATTAATTTTTTACCTTGAAGTAATGCAGATCTAACATCTGTCCATTCGAAATTGCTCGGCGGAACCAAAATCCAAATAGTAGATACAAGTTGGCGAGCTAGTCTCTCGAACACGTGTAAACAGTGGGAACAGATCTCCTCTATCTTTAACCACTGCTCATTGCACCGATCTGCTCGATCCTAACCACTCACTGTTCCTGTTGTGGTCCAGTTATGAAGGCAATCGACACGCCACCCCAATACATCCGGAAAAATAATTTTTCTCACCATATATTCGATGCAAGACCCAAGGGAAGTCCATGCGTTTCCTTACCTTTTTTGTCTATTTTTTTTTCTTATCTCCAGTCCATTCAGTACTTTGGTGATCACCGTCTAAGTACTCACCATAACCTCAATGTCTTGAACTTCATGGATTTATTAACATTGCTTACCAGCGGAACAGTCTGACTATTGGTCTATTGGAACTCGAGTGACAGACTCTCCCTATATAGAAATGATCAAATTATGGAACTGGATGAATTTTGCTATCGTTGGAATAAAAAGAGAGAGTGGGAGAAGAAGCTGAATCCAGAAAACTACACAAAGCCAATGGCTAAGAAATGTCGGGAACGGTCCACAAACTAACCTGTCGATTCACGAAATGGCTACGAAAAATAACAGGCAGCATTACATCAACATTTCAGGTATTTAATTAATAGGTCTGGTTGGTCCATGCGTAGATATAGAAACGAAGGGCTATAATAGTAATGGAGAAGATTACTCAGGCCTGAAGCAGGAAATTGAACTGGATCGGACATACCAAGGTGTGCAAAAGTCGTCCGACCATAAAAGATGTCCGGCTGCAAGGAAATAAACGTTACGATAACTTCGAAAATATGTTCCGAGTTTTAGCAAACAGATTATTGTTTCCAGGTCTTCCAGGTTCAGCTATAAAATGATGATTGAAACTTAATAAATGATTGGAGCATAATGTGCAGGATCATTTTTATTGGGTGGAACTGCAATGTAGTCTTCTCACTTATCGTATAAAAATATATTGGGTTTTTTTAGAGTCGTAAATGTCTCTCTCTTTTTCTGTATTACAATGTTTTGTTTCCACAAAACCCTGGATAGTGTCTGGTCTGGAGAAATAAATGTTGTGTTCCGTGAGATAAATAATTTCTCCGTTGGCCTGGGGACGATACATTTTTGTTGTGATTACAAATTTTGCCCATAAGATAAATTGTCTTTGAAACTAGTTTCCACCAAGAAGATGATTATTGTTTTGCGATGAACTCTCTTTCTCTCTCTCTCTCTTTGTCTGGCTGTGTGAACCAATAACGTCCATCTCGGTTACTACAATTATATAGTCTATATCACTATGTCGATTTCTAATAAAATATCCCTTCGCCATCCATCGATTAGCTCAAGTTCGTTGAGCCAAGTAATGAACGGCCGACAAGGCGAGCGAGGACGAAACGAAACAGATGGGGACAGTGCTGTCGTACTACTATACTAATCTGGCTAGTCATTTTACTGCGATTTTAATAAAACTAAAACGACAGCACTCAATACATGGCGCCTACATAATCTCAGCTTGTCCACACGATTAACGGAAGGTCACATAACAGATAAGTGACGTGACACCCTAATCTTTACCATCCCTCCTTAGAACTAAAGTTTTTGAAGTTAAAAATTCGGTATTATTTAAAATTAAAATTATAAAGTGGTGTCCCGACAGCCAGGCCCATTACATATAGGATTGTTAGTTCCTCCCGTAATTCTAGGTCTAAAGAGCAACTGAACGGAATGGAAAACTGGTAATATCGCTGAATACTTACCGATTTACCATCACTCATTTAAAAATCACGCAATTATGGGATGTAATTATTTTTTATTATTCTAATCTCTTCTACATTCTAGCTTCTCGGCTAATCCCTCCAGGTTGTGCATATATAGAAAAAATAATGAAAAAAAAAAAAAACATCACAGCTAACTGTAACTTTGTTCAAAACGTCTCCAATCCCTTAGTACTGCAGAGTGATGCTCCATTTCTCCAACATACTAACGCCCGGCTTACGGACAACAACTGAATTTCCATTTGTGTACACCTCCAACACTTCCTTTGTGCCGCCACTATGCAGTACAGCCGATTTCGGTATTTTCGCCAAACCAACAATGATCACCCGTTCCAACCATGATTTCGTTGGATATGAACTGGTCGGATCGATTGATTTACTGGCCAATGTATTGCCCTTAAATTCAAATGCTAAATAAATGTATTGGCCATTGCGATAGTCGAAACTTTTCTCATCGTCCATGTAGAGTGTTCCTGTTGCCTGATACGCTTGATCCAAACAGACCACCAATGTGTATGGATCGTTGATCATTAATGCAGATGAACGGCGAATTCGTTCTTTTTTGCTGATTATTGTTCCGCCACGTTGATATACTGGAATCTATATGCAAATACGGTAGAGGGGATGTGATAATAGAATCTTAGAATTCAATTAAAAGTTGTCTTCGTTACCTTGTAATTATTAACCGGAATATTCTCATAGCCAACACGGGATATTTTTCGATAGTCATCAACATCATACCAGACATCACCATCGGATTTATTTTTGGCCGGAAAGTAGACGTCAACATTGGACACACCTTGCTGCAAGACCGGTCGAACAAGTAATTTGTCGCTCAGCATGTATTCGTTGTCGATAGAAAATGTTTCCTTGTCATTTGGATATTGTGAGAGAAGCGGACGCATTATTGGCAAACCGAATCGTTCATGTTCGTAAAACATCGTGTACCTAGAGGGAAAAAAATCGAATTTTGTTCAATTCAGTATTTTTAGAATGGAAGGAACTGGCCAATCTTACCATAGAGGCAAATAACTGTAGCGTTTTCTTAGCGCATCTCTAATAATCAATTTGGTTGTCTCCGAAAATAGCCACGGTTCACGACGTTTCGTATCGATGTGCGCATGCGAACGATAAAATGGCTGAAAAGCACCGGCCTGATACCATCGCTCAAATAACTCGGGTTCGGGATCTCTAAAGAAACCGCCAACATCAGCGCCACAAAATGAAAAACCAGCAACCGCCTCGGATAGACACATTTTAATCGATGCTGCCAAATGTCCCCATTCGGCCGTATTGTCACCGGTCCAAATTGTTGCCAAACGTTGACTTCCGGCAAAGTGGCCACGCGTCAAAATGAACGGTCGCTGTTGCCATTTGCCACGTCTGCCCAATCCATCGTACGTCGATAGCAGTTGCATGTGCGCATACAGATTGTGGACGTCCCGATGCTCCCATCCGCCATAGTGTAAATTATCCTTGAGCATCGTGACCTCGGGCCCATTAAACACAGACGGCTCATTCATATCATTCCATATCATCACATCCTCGGTTGTTCCTTTGAAATTATCCAGCAAATATTGATCGGCAAAATATTTTCGCACTTCCGGATTAAAAAGATCCGGATAACTGGCAGCGCCCGGCCAACACCATCCCTCATAGTCTTTGTCATCTTTATTCTTTGTATAGTAACCTTTGTCGGTGCAGTCATTGTGGAAGAAATAATTATTGTCCCGCTTAATATGGGGATCGATGATGATGGTCAGATGGCGTCCCTTTGCCGTTAAATTATTGATCATGTCCAGTGAATTGGGAAATTTATGCGCATCCCAGGTGAAATATTTCTTCGCATCTGTATACTCAATGTCCAGCCACATTGTATCCATTGGAATGTCATGTTCATCAAATTTATTGTTCACCTGATTCACATCCTGTTCATCGTTGTAGTTCCATCGACACTGATGATAGCCAAGCGCAAACATTTGCGGCAATGGGGCTACACCCGTCAAATCGGTGTACTGTTTGAATACATCATTCGGACGTGGTCCCATCATAACGAATACATCGATAATTCCACTTTCTGACATAAAATGAGCGGCCAGTGGATTTTTCTGTCCCGATCCGGATACAATGTTGACAATTGTCGATAGGACATTTTTCTCCGAATCTGGATTGTAAATGTCGACCCATGTTTCGGCAGCATTTTGCCAAAATACACCGGCCGTCCGTTCAGTTCCGTGACCATAGAGAACGGGCACCGATCCATACAGAGCCATACCATTGTCCAGCTCATATTCGAATACGTCCAAATTGTACAGACGATATGGTTCACCGCTGGTTGTGGCTTTCAATGCAAATGAATCGGCATGTTCGGGTATGCCTGAAAGGATAAAAGAGGAATTAAGTTCGTTGGAACATTGGCAAGAAGGAGTATGGGGATGATTTACCAAATAGTACTTGAGCTTGTGGAAATGAAAAGTCCAATGCAATGGCTTCTGGTCCTTTTGGTTTTGAATCGTGATGTGATTTGAAGTTTTCTTCCCATAGTCCTGGATCGTTATCCTAAAATTTAGAATTTATTTCGATATTAGAATGGTGGCTTTGATTTCTCTATGGAGTATTAGTGCCGATTTTGAGATGTTATAAATGAAAAGTGAAGTGGAAGTGAACCTCAATGTAATGCTACTTGATGACTGTGATGATCCAGAAAACGATAACCAGATCCAGAACACAGATGCTCAAAGATCAGTCAGATAGTGGAAGTGAACTTCAATGTAATGCTACTTGATGACTGTGATGATCCAGAAAACGGCAAAATATCAGATCCATAAAGATCAGTCAGATATTCAACTAATCTGAAGAGAGGGAGGGAAACAGAAGAAAATCCATTAACATACTATTCCTCTCGTTCTTCCTTCCATCAGTGACTACTAGAATGAGCAGTACAACTCCACCAGTTCCAATAATATTTCAGTTCCGAGACTATGTTAGAGATACAAAAACATTTATTTCTAGAAGTCAAGCCGAAGGTTTCTTTTCAGGACATTCACCAAAGTCAACAACAAAAAAATAGAACAAATGTCGTTCCATTCTCAAAGAACTTAACCTACTACTGATTAGTTCTAGTTGAGTTCGTTCAAATAAAGCTTCCGATGCGTTAATTTTCGGGTTATTCTTCCGAATCTTGAATGTAAATTGAAGAGTTCGGGAGATATGGAAGAAAAGTCACACGAAACATTGGCTAAATGTCTAAATTTAGGTTAATACTCACCTCCTTTGGCTTTTCTTCTTCTGGTTTATCAGCATTTTCATCAGCTGGCCTAAAATGACAAGAAAAAATGGAATCAAAATAATTCTCCACTAGAATACCACCACAAAAAAAAATTACTTTGGTTCTTTGACCCTTAAATGTTCAATTTTCATTAGACCTCTAGCATTTGCAGACACCGTCAGCACATCATTGTAGTAGAAATCAATTTTAAATGGACTCGCATGGATGACCGCTCTGTTTGGGCCAACCGAAACGACAATTTCCGTGTCCGATTTTTCCGTCACTTTAATTCTGTCATCAAAAATTTAAAAATTGAATGATGTGGAAGAATTCCTGTGAAGGGATCAACAATTAACTTACGCCTCAATAAATGGATCATCCTTCAGTGCATCGACAACTCGATAGCGAGGTTTCAATGGTGTTTTTTCGTTAATGACAACATTGAAGGTGTTACCCTATAGTAGAATTTTTGAAATTAATTGACTTGGGGAGAAATCAAAATTTTCTCACCTTTAGAGCCTGCAATTTTAATATAAACAAATGATTGTTGTCCTTGTTGACAATATCCGTTGTTACAGAGTCTAGAAATGTATTCAATGTTCCAGGAACGATGGCGTATGGTGAATTGCCAGGTTGCACTTTTCGGCAACGTCTAAAACATTAATTGGGAACAATTAATCCAATTTTTTTTTGTTTGTTTGTTTAGTTTAGTGGGCCACACAGTACCTGCAAAAACTGCTTTGATCGCATGTCTTGAAATTATTTCGATCTACACTATTGGAGTCCTGCAGGACGCATATAGCTATGAATAGCAGAAGTATTAATCGCATTTTTATCTGAAAAAAAAATTATAAATTTTATTATGGAGGAATTGTGCTGTTCAATTTTCCATTATCTATCCAAAAGCCTAACCAATCAAGAATAGATCTTGTTCTAGGGAGATTTTGATCAATTCCGAATCGTTGGGAATGTTCTTGATTGGTTAACGAAAAAAATTCAGGAGTTGGATCGTCCCCTCGACAAGGGTTTGTAGTGTTTCGAGTTTAAAGTGTGGCGGATTTTTCCCGGACAAAGGTTTATGAGCAATTTGGAAAATTTATTTGTATTAGACTAAGGTGCGTGTCGTTGGCTTATCTCGAAACTTATCTCTTAGTCTGAAAGCCATTCAAGCATAAATGGATTTCTACAGTACTAACAATAGATTAAGTACACAAATTGTAAATAATCTTTGATTAAAAAAAATAAAAAAAAAAAAAAATAAGAAAATTGTTGTCGATGACCTTTCACCCAGTTGCAATTTGTCCATAGGCTGCAGTCAATATAAAAATTACCTAAAACAATGCACCGTACCTTAAGCTATTTAAATACAATTTAACAATTCATTAATTACGTATTTTGAAAAATTTTTATTGTACAGTTTCAAAAAAGAAAATTCCACCGGTGGAAATGCCGAATTTTCGATCGAACACGTCAGTTGACATTGAAAAAGTGTTACCAGATTAATATTTTTGTCGGACAATCGATTTAAACTGGAAAAAAGTGTTGCCAGATTAATATTTGTCGGATAATCAAGTGAAACTGGAAAAAGTGTTACCAGATATCAAAAATAGAAAACAGAAAATGTCAACGTGTGACACCAAAAACAAAGATATTTTTTTGGTTATGTTTATTTACTACTCTGTCGAAACGCAAAAACAATTTTTCAAAATCAAGAATGGAGGAGTCTCAGGATGCAGGAAATCAAGAGGAACAAAAGGAACAAAAGGAACTTAGTGAAATTAATGCTTACGTCACCGAACTAACACACAAAATCCAAACAAAAACTGCCCTCCGCAATGAGAACATTGCATGCGTTCGTCCGCAAGATTCATTTTTCACAAAATTAGATTCTAGCCTTAAGAAAAATACAACATTCGTCAAAAAACTCAAACAATTTACTGCCGCACAATTGGATTCCCTACTGAAAGATATGGCCACACTAAATCTAACGAAATACATATCGGAAATTAGCTCATCAATAGTGGAAGCAAAACTTAAGATGACCGACATTGGAGCGGCAATAATTCTATGCAGTAAATTACATCAAATGTATGCGGATTTTTCATCGTCTTTTTTGGAAAATTGGCAAAAAGTTCTGTCAATCAAAGCAAGTGAAAAAATCTCCAATCCCAGTAAGCTACGAGTTGATTTGCGCTTTTTTGCCGAACTCGTCTCGTCTGGAATATTTAGCAATAAAGTTGGCTTACCACTGTTGGGCACCACATTGACCAGTTTAATATCACAGGACAAAGATGACTACAGTAATTTGTCAATTATCTTGTCGTTCTGTCGACACTGTGGCGAAGAGTATGCAGGTCTGGTGCAACGTTCCATGCTAGATAGTTCCAAAAAATTCGATATCAAAATACCAACGTCAACTTTATTGGCATCCGATAAGCAACAAAATCTGAAAAATCTTCTGAAAGATTACTACACATCGCTTAGTAAACATGTGAAAAGTGAGCAAAAGAATTTGTTGGTTGCCAATCGAGTTAATCGAAAGATTATGGAGTCTAAAGGTGAGGTGTCCACTGATCGAAAAGAGAAGCTGGAAATGATGCAGGTAATCTCTTGTCGGGAATTTTTATTTCGGTCTGGTTTTCTATTGAACAATTTTATTCTGCTAGAGTAACTTTGAAAAACTTCTGGCATCCGTTCAGACATTGTCGGATCTTTTGAATGAGGAAATGCCGGAATTACCAAAAGATGAAGAAACAGCAAAAAGTGGAATGGTCTTGGATATGATTGGTAACAATTATTCGATTTTTTAGATTTAGATTTTGAACCGTTTTTTTTTTGTTCTTCTGCAGATGATTCATCGGAAAGTCAACTAGATCCATGGGGTGATGATGAAACAAAAAGTTTCTATGTTGATCTGCCAGATCTTAGAGATTTTCTACCCAATTATGCTCCAAAACAAGTATATAGTCCAAATCCTAACATATATGACTAAGATTCTTTACTGTTAAACCCTACTTTTTGCAGTCTTCCGTACCACCAGATGAACCGGCCATGACAGAAGATGCTCTCGACATGGACATTGAACCGGATCAGTTGACCGTCGACGAAAGAGCTGTCTCAGAGGAATCAAATAAACCACCGAGTCCCGAACCAGTACTAGACGAGCCGGCACCATCGGTGATGCAGCACAGCGCCAGCACTACAGGCGCAACCAGTGGTCATTCCAATAAACAACAATTCGAAATATTTCTACATAATTTGACGAACTGTGTGAACAAGGAGCTTATTGATTCGGCTGCCATTGAATTTTTGTTGAATTTGAATACGAAAAATAATCGAAAAAAATTGACAAATTCACTGTTTGGCGTTCAACGGTAAGGAATTTCACGGGGTTCCATATTCGATAGTGATGTTTTGTCTATTTTGCAGAACTCGCCTGGATCTATTGCCATTCTATGCACGGCTTGTGGCCACCATTAATTTAGTATCGCAAGATGTGGCCACCGAACTAGCGCAAAAACTGAAAAACGAATTCAAATATCACATCACAAAGAAAAACCAAATGAACATCGAATCGAAAATTAAGGTGGTCCGATTTATTGGCGAAATGGTCAAATTTGGTTTGTACTCCAAAATCGAAGGACTCTTTTGTCTGAAGGTGTTGCTGCACGATTTTCAACATCATCAAATCGAAATGACGTGCGCATTCCTTGAGGTGGCCGGACAATATTTGTACAATAGCAAAGAGAGTCGTCTACGGACGAACGTCTACTTGGAACAGATGATGCGCTTGAAAACGGCCACCGCTCTGGATTCACGGCATTCGGCACACATCGAAAATTCCTACTATTTGGTAAAGCCACCCGAAAGTATTAACGCCGTGCACAAGATTCGTCCACCCATGCACATGTACATTAGGCATTTGGTATTTGAGGAGCTGAGCAAAACCAATGTGGACAAAATTATCAAATTGATGCGACGCCTAAATTGGGATGACAAAGAGACGTACGCCTATGCCGTTAAGTGTTTGTCGAAAGCGTACAATATTCGATATCATTTGATTCGATGTTTGGCGGATTTGGTGTCCGGCATCAGTTCGTACCAGGACAAAGCGGTAGTCAGAGTGATCGATACCGTTTTTGAGGATATACGAGCCGGTCTGGAAATTCATTCACCAAAATTAGCCCAGCGACGTATCGCAATGGCCAAGTATTTAGGTGAATTGTACAATTATCGATTGGTCGAATCGACAAATATTCTCAATACCCTCTATTCGGTTATATCGCTTGGCGTATCATTGGATCATGGCATTGAGTCTGAATTGGATCCGCCGGATAGTTTGTTTCGTCTAAAGTTGGCCTGTGTTCTGTTGGATACGTGCGGTCAATATTTCACCAGTGCTATGAGTCGAAAAAGGTCAGTAGAGTGTTTTTTTTTGGTGCCGTCCATCCCTAATCTTTGGTGCATTTTCTTCTTTCAGGCTTGACTATTTTCTAGTATTCTTCCAGCAATATTATTGGTTCAAGAAGAGTCATCCGATCTTTAGTAATGCCGAAGAGGTTTCAAATTTATTTCCAATATTGGCCGATCATTTGTACAAAGAGTGCCTGATTAATGTTCGGCCCAAACTTAAGGTAATTATTGTCGACCATTTTTGAATTTATACCAAATTTTGTTATCTCACGACAATTTCACTCAGTTTTCTGATACTCCCACCATGCTTTTTTAAAGGTTTTTTTCCGATAACGGGAATGCTATTTGACCGCCCTGTCACCATGACACTGCAGCTCATTTTCCGTGGTAACGAAACAAATCTTTCCCGGACAAAATCCCCCCCGTATATGGCTAGTACCTTTTCATTCCCAAAGATTCATTGTCCGTTCCAACATTCTCTATAGCGTCTGTTTCCTCATCTCATTCTTGAATCTCTAACATCGACCGGATGGTTCCGTTCCAAAGTCTCTATGTGGCCAATTCCGTCTATTCTCCTCTGGAACTTTTCGTAATCGTAATTTGGCTCATTTTTGGGCCACTAAACCAGTGACGACATAGACTATCATTCATGATCATCATCTTTTTCGATACTCCTCGCGCGAGTAGGGTCATCCACAAAATCCTGCCATCTTGTATTGTTTTGGTGTCAGAACCCACTTTCCCACGGGCCCTGGGTTCATATTGTATAATTCTGCGCTACGTATTCTTTGGACGATCTTTTCTTCGGTTTCCCGGCCCAATTTCAGTCCAGAGAAGATTTTGCAATGTCTGCTTCGGATCTTCTGCGGGTGTGACCAATCCAGTTCTACTTTTTTCCCTTAACAATCAAACTCATTCGCTCATAAATTTTTGCTTCTCTCCACAAAGCATTATTTGAAATTGTATTGGGCCAATATATTCGTAGGATGAGCCTCAAACCATTTCCTATCGCATTTGGCACCTTCTAGGTTTCACATCCGTAGCGAAGGACCGATTGATTAAATTGATCTAGATCCTTACTCCGGTTTGAGTTCCTATGTGTTACCAAGTGGTCTTCTGCATTGCTAGAGATCTAAATAAAAGCACTGAAGTTTAATTATCTGGGTCTTTTAATTGAAGACTGACATTCGTGCCTAAACTATAAGAAATAATCTTCCTTGAGATAAATTGTCGGCGATCAGATAAAATTGTTGTTTTGTGTCTCATGTCACATTTATGTATGGAACAGCTCTACAAATCCTATGACGAATCAAAAGAGGCTGTCGAAAAACTTCGTTTGCAACTTTATCCAAATCTGTTTACGGCCACCAATCAAGATGGTGCCGGTGATACTGGTGCCGATGGTGGTGATGCTTCCGAACTAGATACAATAGCCGAAGATGCTGAATTAACTGACACAAACAATGAATTGACCGAAGATACATCGGAGGCAATTGGTGAATCGGACGATGAAGTCAGAGGTCGGAATAATGATGATGATGGAGATGGTGATGGTGAAAATGATATGCGAACTGTAAGGAAATTCGATTTGTCACAATGAAATTTGAGGAAATTTATTTGTTTTGTAGGATTCACCAAACGACGCCGATCTAATGTTGCCGCCAAAGACAAAAGAACGGACACAGGAAGATATCGACTTTGAATTGGCATTTGAAAAGATGGCCACCGACAGCTATCAGGAACGATTACGTGACACAATAAAACCAAGCACCAAAGATATTCCCGTACCGATAATGTCGAAAAGTGGCAAAAAAACGTACGAACAATTGCAGGGCACCGATGCCAATGAACCGGAAACATCTGTACCGTTTGTGCTAATGTTGCGCGGTTCAAAGGGTGGCAAACAGCAATTCAAAACATTTGCGGCGCCAACGGACAGTGCGCTTGCCATTAATTTACGTTTGCAGGAGCAGAAAATTCGCGAAGAAAACGAAAAGGTCAAACGATTAACGTTAAATATAACGGAACGTATTGAAGAGGAAGACTATCAAATATCGTTGTTGCAGTGTCAACGATCGCCGGCCGAAATTCGGGGCCAAAAGCAAAATAAACAACACAAATATAAACATCAGAAAGGTGCACCCGATGCAGACTTAATATTTGGATGACATGATTGCCATTAAATAGACAAGACAAATACTGGTACTGCCGGTACTGGACATAACACTTTGCATAATTATGACGTCAGATGTTCTCAGGATATGTGAAATTGTAGATGAAGATGGGGAACATTAACGTTAGTAAAAACACATTCAACCGCTATTTGAGTTGACTTGAAATGTTTTTTTTTATTTAATTTTGTTTTTTTTTTGTTTGTTTTTAAAATAAACGAATTTCGAATCCATTATTTGCTGTCGTTTTTTTGTTTTTTTTTTACTTATGATGTAACGACCTCCTCGGCCATCACATTTTTATTTAGTTTTCATTAAATTCAGTTGACAATTTGTTCTTTTTCTTTTTAATCTTTCTCGCATTTGTACTAAAATCTAGAGTAAATAAGTTCTCCACTTTTGCGCGAAAGAATCAAGAGATGCGCCGATTGAAAAACGTTAAGCTTGGTCAACGAGGGAAGAGGCGACGAGTTCCTGACCATTGAAGGAGATGATCATCGAAAAAAAAGAACTAAAAAAGTGAAAAATTATGGGAGAACGTTAGTGAAATAAGTGAGGTGCGCACTGTCATAAATATAATAAAATATAAAACATTAAAAATTAAATACGGGAAGTGAACGAAGTGAAGAAGGCAGAAGCATGACCAGGGACGGGAGCACAACCACAATCTTTAAAACGAAGTAGTATGTAAGTGAGGGCCGAGAGTCGGGTATTCATTACAGTCTCACTCACTCAGATATCATCAAATATTACGTACAAAATACAAGAAATCGTACTTTATTTACCCGGGTAATCGTCCATTTGAGTGCGAAAAAGTCGAAAAACATTACCAAAATCTTATTAAACCATCCCAGCCATTTTTTCTATTTTTAAAAATTTTGGAAGAACTCGAAAATTTGTTCATTGAGTCGGAGTAGTTTCCAGATCAGATAAAAATTGGCTTAGATATTCGACAAATGAAAATTGAAATATTTACCCGGGTAAATACTGTCCGTGCGAAGGTTAATAAAATGACTTATTAGCTTAAGCCATTAACGACAGCTGGGCCGAAATTAATTGCAACTTCAACCAGAGACTATTTTACATTACATTTACTCCAGATGGTTGTCACGAAAAATGACGGATCGCATTCAAATTATTTTTCGCGTAAAATCTACATCAAATAATAATTGGGATTGAAAGAAATTTTCAATTTTCCAGAATTTTTTGTGTATTTTTGATTTTTTTTCGAAAAATTTGGTTAGCGCCCTAAGCTTAAAAACCTGAAAAATGATCGAACTTCGCCAAACCATAAAATATTGCAAGATCAAAATTAAAATATTTGCTAGGGTGCCAAGCAGGGATGCTAGACGTCCCCTTTTGAGGACGACTGTTCCACATTAGCCGCGAAATCCCTCCGTCCCCATTCTATATTAAAATCTGCCCTTTTTCTTTATAGAGAAAAGGAAATTAGTGCAAATCCAGTGAGGGAATATAATACATAATTTGTGGCATATCTAGGTTCCCCTACTGGACTTTTGGGCCTCTTAAACGGGTCATTCAATGATCTGACTGAAATCATGTAATTTTCTAATTTTTTTTTGCAATCTTAAAGATTGCCCTCGAGGCGCTTTGGAAATCTGGCATCCCTGGTGTCAGGTGATATCATTTTTCTGCTCACCTGGCGAACATTTCAAAGTGACTGGTCGATTTTTGTACATAAAATGGCGATATCGACATCTAATAACTATTTGCGGAATGTATAAAGATATTTTTAAAAATCCAAAATTTTGCAACAATTTTTTTGTTTTACACATAAATACAACTTTTAGAGGGGTGAGCCGAAGTAAATTCGGAACTTTTGCATTTTGGACCACACTAACCTACATATACTATAAATAAATGCGCATTCATAGGTCCAGCTGTTGCTGATGCTGGTGAGGATACGAATTTATAATATAAAAAGTAGAATTATTATGAATATTCATATATACATACATATGTATGTATGTACTTAACAATCAAATCAATGTATTTATCGAGTACATTGTCAAGTACGAGTGAGTACATGAAAAAATACATTGCTCGGGTACTCGAAATTATTTCCAGGGACAACGTCAATGTGTAATCTTGAGAAAATTGTTAATTTATTAGTAACTAGTGTGTTAGTTTTTAGTTATGTTTATAAAATTTGTTATCTATTAGTATCTATACAGGTTTTTTTTTTAGGCGGCAAAAAGTCATTGCATGCGAATACGAACAGCATCTAAGGTGACCGCGAGAACTGAGCAAACGCCGAGAACTGGAAAAAAGTACTGGCCGCGGCAGGATATTTGATTTAACGATTTTATATCGAGACCATAAAAACGTTCAAAATAATTGATTATTTCATTGAGAGGAATGGCGGAAAATTTAAAAAATGCATATCTATGGTTGTTTTTCGGCACTAATCGGAATTTTTCAAATTTTTCAGGAGAGAAGAAAACTGCACCTCATTTCAACAACGAAGAGAGATGATGGGGACCGTTTTTAAAAAGTGGTGAAAAACCTTATTCATTTGTGAAATTTAATAAAATATTGTTGCCAGATAGTGTAAAATATCCCAAATTACCAGATTTCATAAAAAGACCATTTTTGAAAAAATTGAAGTTAGCACCTTTCGTGAAATGAGTGCCAGAGTTGCCTAATCTACCAAATTTGGTATTCACTGATTTCTGCATGACATGACTAAATGTAATTTCGAGTTGTGCCAAACTTGTTTATTATTTGAAATTGCCTATAAATTGAAATGCTTTTAAGACACTTCTGGATTAAGTATATTTTTTAATTGACTATTTTTCATATACTAGGTAGTTCCCACAATATGGCAGAAGACATATTATTGGGATCCGTTAAGTCGTTTTTAAAATCGTGTCCAAGACACCAATATTTGATGTTAGAGTAATTGTTGGTTAGGCAACTCTGGCACTGAACCACTTAAGTAACCATCGAAATGTAGGTAAATATATGGCGGTCGCGAAGAATGACTTAAAATTATGTTTTATATATTGAGAACCGTTTGCATTGCAATTATGCAGTGGTTGGAAAAACGTTCATTAGAAAAGCCGAAATATTTTCCTATAGCGTTATTCGTAATCAAAACGATAATTTAAAATTTCGTTTTTCGTTTAGATTTAGTTTTTTAAAATTTTATTTAGTTTTTTTTTTTTTTGTTAATAAAAAACTACTTCGTAGTTAAATAAAACTAAATTAGGTACTGTGTTTTTGTTAATTTCATTTATTTATTCACATTTTTAACAAACAAACAAAATTTAAAATTCATAGTTCATACATTCTATATACCATAATGTTGGATATGGTACATATGTACCTAATGTATGAATTATGAATTTTAAATTTGTTTTTAGTTTACATTAGTAAAAGTATTTTTCAGAAAAATTTAGAATTCAAAATAACTTGAGTCAGTGAAGAGAAATAGAAGAGAATTGGAAAACTGAATTCTACAAAATGAATTCTCCAATGATAAGAGGATATGGTAAGAATATACGTTCGATTTTACCAATAACCAGTAAAGAAGGAAAAATATATACCCGGATGCGTATTTGTTTATTATTTACAACTTTGTACGTGTCTATTTTGTCTGTACAATAAATTAACAAAGGGTAAATTGAATACAAATGATTAAAAACCCTAGAAATGACA
>JANSTT010003451.1:0-31672 GCA_026745375.1 Platyura marginata
ATGTATATATACAAAACCAAAATGTTTTATTGTTTTTAATTTAAATTTTATGATACTTTATGATTGAAATTTGTACATCTTTAAATCATAAAATAAACCTAGATAAATGTGAACGTGCTCGTCATTATCCCATATACGGAAAATATTTTATATCTCATCTCCTTTGGTTATGTTGTATGAAAGTTAAGTTTTACAGGCGGCAGATAAACTTTTTGCAAGGAAGATTTATTCGTTTTGTAGGCTTTTCCAGGTTTGATTAAAATCTCTTGAGCACTACCGAAAATATATATACTTATGTATATAAAATAGGCCAAGCACACACAAAAATTTTTTACGTGAAAACTCTCTCCACCTTAGATTTTCCGTTTTAATTCAACTTTTTCTGTCGTAAAATAATTTTTATGATGTGACTTTTTGCTTCACTTAAATAATAAAAGTTTTAGTCATTTCATATATTTTTTTTTTCTTACTTGAGCTGCCTTGCCTGTCTTATTAGGATCAAAATGAAAATGAAAATGGAAAAAAAAAGTTCTCAACTTGACTGATGCCATCAACCATAATTATTCCTACATTAATACTTTTTGTAAATAAAGTTCTCCTATCTCTCCATCTATCTCTCTCTCTCTTTTCTGCGGTCTTTGATCCAAAACCTAAATCTAAAAACAAATGAACCACCACCCTCATCATTTCGTTCGTTCACGCGAATTAAATTTTATATTAACCTTTTCTATAATAAAGTTGAAGATTGAAGAACCATGAAATAATTTAAAATAACAATATTGTCGTTACTAAGTGAAGGCAAATAATGAAAAAAAGGCGGTAACATTTATTTATGGAAAAACAAAAGCTTTATCTCTAACTCTATAATGTTATAGGCCCCAGAATTCACCATTCGTCCGTATTTCTGTAAAGTTACTTCTATGTATTTTAAAAAGGAATTTTGAATGTTTGAAATTATGGAGTGGATACGGTATAATGAATGGCAGCTGAAGAGAAAAAAAAGGTTAATTTTTTATAAAAAACCCTTAAAAAGTAGGAGGGACTTATCGTCCTTATTGGTTTGTAATTAGATCAAATCTTATTATTGTCCGAAAGGGCTTCTAAGCTAAATCTTTACCTTTTTCCACTTTGAGAGTGACTTTTATAATATCCTGAATTGTTTTCACCTTACCGGAAATTTTTGTTTCTTAAAAAAAAAAAAAAAAACAAACCATCTAATGATGATAACGAAAAAGGTGTTTGCCTTCCCTCGTCATATCTTTCAAGTTCATTTAAAAATTGATGTTTGTTATTATTAGGTACATAATAATGTCGCGTTAGTATTAACTACTAATCACTTTGAACGTTAATCTTTGATTAAGTTCCTGTTTATATCTTATACTTACGAAATTTGATCCATATTATGATACAGCATCTCTTTGCCAAGTCTCTTAACGGAAATTATAAACATATTTCAATTTATTTTCACACATAACATCAACAAAAATTGTTATTTTGGCATGAAATTAAAAGACCGTGTCATAGAGAGAGAGAGATAGCGAAAATAAAAACCATATTCCAAAGACGACAAAGACATCATTTGTATTAAAACATTTTAAATGAACTTGCAAAATGTTAAATAATAATTCGTTGACAGAAATCACAATACTTCCCTGGATAAATTTACGCCTTTACGACTAAATTTCCGTTTGCTGCCATTAAACTGCTTTTATACACTTAACAGATTACACACATAAAGTGTTGTTGGTAATTGGCAGATGACTTAACATGTCGGATGTTACTTGAAGGGTTGCTTTTTAAACAGCAGTTAAATGAAAATTGTATAGTCATTGAGTAGAGAGAGAAGCTTTTGTGTCATACGTAATAAGCAAGCAAATGTGAAGCCTAGAAATGGTCTGGGTAACTTTTTCTTTTTGACAATTATGGTTAATCATGGAATATTTATTTGGGCAATGTTGAAAGCTTGGTTTTGATTAGAAATATTTTGGTCTGCTAAGATAAATGTAAAAAAAAAATTAAAAATTTTTATTTTTTTTTATTTCATTATTCAACAGAGACAGGCTTAAGTAACCTCCGTAAAGTTTTCTAAAATGTGAACTGTTCTCCCAAACGTACAAGAAGCGAAACCAATCAGTGCAAAAACCAAGAAACCTTTAGAACCGACAGGGGATATACCAAAAAAGAAAAGAAAAAATTCCCCAAAAGAACTTAAAGAGAAATCTGATATCTGATGAAAAATCAGTCATACATCAGTCAAAAACCAACACTACAATCGCCAGAGGTAAAAGAAACTAAGTGAAAAACCAAGTCCAGTAGAATATCAGATGACATAGAATTAAAACCGGGAATCTCCAAACGCTAAGTGGTCAGTTAGCATTATCACAAATATACACAATGTATTTTGACTTAGTACAAACTATTTAGTAGACATACTGTAACTATAACTAAGACATGTCAATTTATTCAATCACATTTTCCTCTTAAATGAAACTGCAATCAATCCAAATAATTTAGAGAGACATCATCATCGTATCCCTTTTCTTATATGATGTAAAGACAAAATCCCATTTGTCCTATTTATATATAATATTCATTAAATTCTCTGCATAGCAAATTAATTTATGATAGGTACTATACATCTTCCTGTATACATACATATAATCCTAAACCAAACATATAAACAATTTATTATTGTTATACAACTAACCGAAGAAAAGGATCGGAGGGTTTTGCATTGAGACTATCAGAAGAGATTCTTCCGTGATAAATCCATAAATTACTACTTTGTCGTTCAGCACACAAGTATGCCAACGTGAATCATTAACCGTAGTAAAAGTTTTCTTTGTCATCATAAAAAAAAGAAAGTTTTTTTTCCCTTCCGGTTTTCCCCAAAAGAAGAATAAGTAACCAAAGTACAGTTATCATTTTGTTAGTTTTTCCCTTTTATCTCTGTCATTTTGTTGTTCTACCTTCTAGAGAATTTATTTAGTTTCCACCACAATCGCCCACCCCCCTTCTTCTTTTTATTTACTTTTCTGTTCAAGCTGTTGCAAGAAATAATAGATTGATTCTTTCAAAAGTTTCTTAAAAGAACCATATTAAAAATAAAACAGTTGTTGGAATAATTTAAGAAAATTTAAAATAAAAACATACTTTTCATGAATATTTATGCACCGACACCGAACGAACTAAGTCGAAGCATAATTTTTGTACATTGAAACAATATTGAAGTAACTACGTATAAGGGTGGTGTAGGTAAAGAATCAAACAATTTTCGTTATTAAAAGCTCTCAAAACTTCAATAAAACTTTTTCCATAATATTCTTTACGTTACCGCATATAAAGTAACAAAACTAAACCAATTTTCCTATTCAAATACCATTTTCAACAACGTTTTCCAACATTTTTATTATTCCATGTATTTACTTTTAAAATGAAAATGTTCACATATTTTATAACATTATAATAAAGTCAAACTACACACTAACACACATATACATTATACATATAGGTACATGCACGTATACCATCCAACTTGCTGTTGGAACATTTTAACATTTCACAATCTCCGGGTATACTTGCAACACTTGAAATTCTACCCCCAACTTCTTTTTATAAATATAAACACACCCTCCAACCTTTTTAGCATGCAGCGATGTAAAAAAAAAAAAAAACCAAGCGAAAATGGAAAAATAAATTTGAAACTGTTCCAATATGCATTCATCTATCTATCCCCCTTTCCCCCAATATCCATCACATATCAATGAAATTATCAGCGGAACCGTTTTAGAATTGAATTTTAATTTTGCCATTAAAATTAAACAATTTCCCTTTTACAATATTCTTTGTTCGTCTAATTTCTCTTATGTGTATGGCGAGAAAAATGCTTTTATAAATAGAGTGAGTATTCAATGAAAAAGCCATGGAAAATAAAATATTGAATAACTTTTTTTTGTTTTTTGTTAATTAAAATTGATATCGTGATATTGTAACAATATGCAGGTAGTGATGCAAAAATATTCCTTTATAGCGACATGTTTTTCGATGTTGTTTTTCTTTTGTAATGTTTTTATGTTAAACTTTGAAAGGAACGGAAAAAAATCCTAGATTTTCTACAAATTCAAATGTTTGCTATGCATTATGGATACCTAACTAATAAAATAAAAATATAAGGACTAAAGTATGCTAGCGTCTATCTATCTTATAGTGATATATATACCACCAACTGTAGGTGGAGTGATATTATAAAGGTTTATTGACTGGTGGTGGTGTTGCCAACTCAAATATTATATTGACATTGTACCTATCTGTGTGACTTTCTAGGTGAGGATTATTTTCAGTATTGTTGATGGGGATCGGATAAAAAGATGAACATTTTTCAGATACAATTGCAATAAATATCCAGTCGTTAGAATCATTTTACACATTTAGTACGGACGATATATTCTTTTTAAGATAGCTATAGTTTCATGCAAGATTATCTTTCGAGTGAGAACCATTGTCACTTCCTAGAATAATTTCTCTTTTGCCACAGCTAATCCTTTGAGTGCGACATAGCGTTTTTCATATATTATTTCATTAAAGCTGTGCATAATAATGATGTCTATTAATTACTATTATTGCAAAACAAAAGGCTTTTCCAATTGATATCATAAAATTAATTTTGCCACCGCAATTGCATAGAATTATTAAGTGAAACTTACGACAATCCGATTATAATGTTTATTAAGTATGCTATCAATGGAAAACTAAACTTAAAGTAAAATTATTTCAAAAACGGTTATACTATCTGTATTGTATATGGCAACACTGACTTGTTGGTATGTATGAATACTATAATACGAATATATAAAATAAAGGTAGAATGAATGAATAGGTGAGTTTTATGTTTGAAGTTGTCGGTTGAAGTATTGATCACACACCAGAGACAAAATAATTTCATTGTGTGGAAAATGGCAAAAAGGAAACTATGTGTAATCGTACAAAACAAACGATGCATGTACAGCATACTATAATACAACACACATACACATATCTATAAGTATAAGTATATATATGTATATCTAACAATTCTGTAGTGCAAATGGCTTCAGCGATAAAGCCTAGCGCCCGTAAATTCATCAAATTGATGCTTTTTGTTTTTTTATTTGAGGAGGGGGGAGGGGGTGGTTGAAAAAAAACAACAAAACCACCAGTCAGACCAAAAATATTTGGTAGACATTTTTATGGGTGACAGAGTGAGTTTTAAAAATGACCGAAATTGCAAATTCTTTTAAATTGAAAGACATTGTTTTTGGATTAAGGGCTCAACATTGTTTTCTTTTTTGTATTTTATCCATATAGTAGGTACTTATATACATTTTTGTTATATAATGTATATTGCTGCTGGTGTAGCTATAAGATCCTTTATACTTTATATAAATGAATTGATTAATGAGTAATCCTTATGGGTTATTTACAAATAGAATAAGGAGACATTGAAAATAATATTCTAAGATTAGTGACTAATGCCCAAGATGACTGATATTATTTTTCTATGAAATTGTCATCAAATGTTTGATTATTTAATTTTTTTTTTTCACTAAATTCTATTGAAAACTCAAATTATCCAATGCGTATTATTCAATTTCATTCAAGTTTTTACTACTCGAAGCCACTTCACTTTCTTCATGTAGTTTTATTTTCCATGTCTAACTCTTGCAAAATGGGTTGATTAGATTTATATATGTATATCAATGAAAACATTAATTATTTTTATTTTCTGTTTTATGTTTACCAATTTTTAATTTTTTTTTTTGTGTGTAAATTATCATTTTTTTTTAACATCGTCATTTTGCCTCCCAATGACATTTCGACATAAATATTTGTATGTATATGTAATTTGGAAAAAAATACTGTAATATAACTCGACTTTTTATACCAGTTTTTCTACTTGCAACAAATTCCGACAAAAATGCGTATATGCTTGCATGTGATTGTTAAATATTTATTAAAAATTAATTAATGTATGTGTGTGTGTGTGTGTAGTGCTGTAGAGTTTTTCATCAATTACATTTGTTTCGTTTACTTTTTTTTCGTACTTTGCTTTATTTAATACTTACATAAATAGAATTTTTATTTATACAAATCGTTTCATATGTGTGAATTGAGTAATAATCCGGAAAATGCTTCATACGTGGGTTACAATTAGTTTATTTTTGGTATTTTACAAGAGTTATAAGTTATAACACAGTTGATGAGTAGTTAGTGAGTTTTTTTTTTTGCTGCAAAATAGGTACTTACTTTTTTATAAATTAAAAGCAGTTTCTATGTAGTAAATTTATTTGTTAATGTAAATTGTGGATCATTTATTATTATTGATTAAAGAAAACTTTATAACCAATACATTTAAATTTTAGTAATAATTAAAATTTCAATTTCATTTAAAAAAAATATTGAAAATAATATTTCAAAATATTGTTAAAACAATTTTAAAAATTTTCCACTACCATGTTTTTTGTTGCTGTACTAATTCACTTTTGGCAACGTTCTAATGTTGTTAGCGTTCTATAATTGTCGAAATATCTCACTCCGGTCAAAATTGTTGATGAAAATCAACCCCACCTTTCCGTGAAAATCAAAATATTTTATTTGTTTCTTGTTTGGCATCAAAGAAAGATTATGTCATCTAATGAAATATGTCGTCCTATGCGCTGTAGTGGTGTAGGTACTACATAATATAAACAAATCTGACTGAATTTTAAAATGAAAATTGTTAAAATAAATTTCGATATATATACTAAAAGTTAATTAAGAAGTTGAATTGATAGCTTCTTAAGTTCTAAATATAATATCGAAAATGTCAAGAAAAGCATTTTCATCGAATTAATTATTATATAAAATAAGAACTTCCACCATTACCGTTACCTGAGTAAATAATTGGAATCAGAAAAAGAGAAAAAAGAACATTTCGGTATATCATTAAAGGTAACACAATTTGTACCTATACCTATAAGAAAATGTTACATCAATTTCCGAAACGTAATAATAAATGATGTGATTATACTAATTAATAATTAATTAATGATAATGAGAAATAAGTCCATTGGAAGGGAAGGGGAGTGGGGGATAAAGAGATAACATAGAAGACATTGTTTTTCTATAAGATCTTTAGAAATCAGAGCCGATTAAAGGTGCTGTAACGTTTTGTTAAAAAATGGTTTAGCATTCCATGTTTTAGCATGCGAATAAAATTTTTATTTATAAAAATTTAATACAACATGTTCCTTGAATTGGCTAATTCTTTTGACATATATGTATAAGCAGTAATGGTCTGTTGGATTCGTTTTTGACATTCTATGATGGTAATTAGCCAGAGTTGAAACTTATTAACTTGTTTATTTTATAAAACTAAAATGCAATAACCTTAATTATTGCTTGAATGAACTTTTAATACTGCCTGATATTGATAAAATAGTCAAAAATATTAATCAAAACCCGTTTTGTTTTTCTACTACAGAACAAAAAAAAATTAAAATTTTAAATTTTTGGACCATTCAACCTAAATATTCAATTATAAATTCCAAATCAATTAAAATCGGGTTATACATCGCTCAAAGCAACTTTATTTTTGGCATTAAATAATCAACAACATGGATGATGGGTGCCCTTGCATTATATACAAACGAATTCAATTTCCGACAGCCAAAGGCAAGCTTTACTTTACAATCATTACCCATCGATAAAGGCTTGCCTCGTATGTGTGTAACTTCCCACCAAAAACAAAACAAAAATTATATATTTCGAATGCCATCCATATGGAATTGAGTTTATGATACTTTCAAAATAATACACATATAGAGAACATTTTTTGTAAGTATTTTCTGCGTACAAATTATTTGTCGTGATTTTTACATGTGATACGACGACGTGTATATAACAATTTTATCGACATTTCTGAACGAAAAGAAAGAAATAAAAATCCTTGCCAACCAACTAATAACTCATAGCGGCACACAGAGATATATGAACAAATTATTTTTAGCGGAAAGAGGAAAAATGACATTTTGTCCATAAAATTTACAAATTGATGTCAAACGGGCGACAATATGACACATACACCAAAAGACGAAAAAAAAAAGGAGGTTTGAATGACGTGTCAAAATGAAATGAACAAGCATACAAGAGGAGAAAAAAAAGGTGCTGAACACCCACCCACATTATGAAAGTTGTCATCTTTTTTTTTTTCGTCGTGTCGCCCTTTTACCGAATTTATTGTATAGACGAAAACATAAATTCGTCCATGACATACATACATAAATGCTTGTCATTACAAATTTACTACCATTGTTTAGGATGAATTATTAAAATATCATTTTTCTTCTTGTGTGTATTAATTTAGAATGCGCCAAATGATTAGATAAATCTGGTACAACTCTACATTGACTTTTTTTTCTCCAATTCAATTTCCAACTTTTTTTTTTATCAATCAACAGGTACATAGAAAATGAATCATGAAAACAAAACAAAATATTTGATGGTTGGTCGTTGGAATTTACAATGAGGCATTTAAATTCAATTATTCTCGGGGAGAAAAGGGCCTTTATACGATTGTGTAATGCTCAATTCTATTTATAACGTTGGAAAATATCAGAAAAAGGGTAATCGTTTCGTTAATTTATTTTATTACCCTACCTTTTACCTAACTTTAGCATATTTCTTCTCGGTTAATTTTTGTTTTTTTTTCTAACTTGCGTGAGTTCAAATTTACGATTTACGTGTATGAGATTCAAATTATTTCGATTGCTAGTCGATTAAGTATCCGGCGTATTGTAAATAAACTATACGGTGAACTCTTGTTTATTGAACGCAGTGACAGTGGGTTTGGGATATATAGGTTCGGAGCAATAATTTCCGAATGACGATACAAAATTTGCATTTCGTTAATAATGGTATTTTCAAACGCTGTTCACAATTTTGTTTGAAGAAGGAAGGTCCCATTAAGATAGTTAAAGAATTTTCTTCTGTTAATTGCTTATAATTTGTGATGGTTGGAAGAATAAAAGAAATCTAAATGTTTTTACAGAGAGAGGGTTCTAATTCTGGTAGAACCATTATTACAACTTTTAACCAATTGGTCTGTTAAATTATTTGTTTGCGCATCCCTATTGTTTATAGAGGAGTATCTAAACTTTTCAAATAAAAATCATTTCTACAAACTTTGACCATCCAATTTCATTTATATGCATAATGTTCCTTTATACACCGCATAATGGCGTCCAGTTGCACCTTCATTTAAATTTAAATTCATTCATATTTAGGTTATGTAGATATGTAGGTAACCAACATTTTATCATGTTGATGACATTTACAACAGACCATATTTCTATTTATTTCTATATAGTTGACATAAGTTGACCATTGCCTTGACCCAGTAGATTAAAACTCTAAACTTTGCTTAGTATGTAAATTGTATTACGCTCTTTTCTATATGCATAGTACAAAAAAAAGTAGGCAACATTTGTAGAAAAAATTTCAATGCAGTTATCTTAACACATGCAATTCGCCCATTTTTATACTGCAGCAATGATTCCAATTTATGATGTTATTTTTTTTTTGTATAAAAGAACCTGGATGGTGTCGGATCGGGAGTCACGGGATGTCAAACTAAAAATCCTATTATCATCCGAAAATGTATTTGTACTTGTATAATACATAAATTTATCTTATTCAAGGTTTATTTTCCAAAAATATATACCACCGGAAAAAGCTCAGAAAGTATATCAAAATATCTTGGTATAAATATAATATTCAAGGATTATTCCTTATTTACGTTCTTCTCAAACCTTTTTGTATTTTAAACAGCTTAATATAATCCTTACCTGTTTTATCAATGGAAATTTTGAAAATGTTTTTTAACATAATAAAATTGAATGTAAAACAAAACTTCTACAAAAAAAAAAAAAAATTTTTGCATAACATTAAAATATTATGCTTTAAGGGAAATTAAGATTGATAATTTTATTCCAAAAACGAATTTATTAAAAAGTTGCATTCCTTTGTGTTGTACAATGTACATGTACGCGACAACGTTTTTAAAATTTAATTTTTTTTTTGATATTCTTCAGTACAAAATCTAAAAGTTTTTACTGATTCATTATTTTTATCTGATTTTTGACAGATTTTTCTTTGTGCATGAAATAAATTTGAATTACGTTTAGTCTTTCGTATAATGGCGGCAATATGATTTAATTCTGTCTTAAATTTGATTCTTGATTAAATAAAATAAGACAGCATATTTTCGATGTATGATTGAATGCTTTCTTAAAAAATATTAAACGTATTCATTTAACACTCTCATGAAACGTCAATTGATGTATACTTTAAGAAGTAAGTAGCTATTACCTTGTTATTTTTTTTAACTGCAATTGTTTTTTAGCCGGTCCAGATGAATTAAAATTTTCAATTTTCTTTAGATTTTGTTTTGTTCAATAATACTCTTGTATGCATCTGAAGATTCTCATTTTAATTTAGTCATACTTTAGCTGTATTTTAAAGTTCGGCACCCTTTAATTTAAAACAAACCCTAATGGTGTTAGTACATGTACGTACAAAGGTATGCGTGGCTATTTTGATTTCAAATACAAATTTGGCCGCCCCTCCACACTACTCCATTAAGCGTGGTAAAAGTATGGTTTTGACATAATAGTCCCGCTAGGTAGCTTATATGTACGTGTAGGTAAGCTATATAATAAAAATAAATCAGTCAATAAGTTAAGAAACATATTTGCCAAAATGAAATCGACAAAGAAAAAAAAAGGTCATAGGTTGTACGTGAAAATGAAAAGAAAAAAATACATACCAGAAAAACATATATTTATCCAAAATGACATAATATTCATTGAATACAAAAATATTTTATATTATAAATTATATAGGTACAAAGTTGACATAACACGCCAACCAAACCAACTGGGTATCATATATCTTTGCCAAAGCTCTGAGTACTTACAGTATGCTTGTTGTGCTATATACTTACCTATATATGTATATATAAAAGATAGCTTATACGACTTTCCTTACATTGGAACACACCTTTTGTTTAATGTCAAATATACAATGTTCATGTTTTAATTGTTTATTTATAATCTATTAGCTCGAAACCCCCTCGCTTTTTTCTCTCCCGTGATTAACTACATATAACCTTCGATATTTGTAATAGCTACATATGTATTATATGTACAAACTAATAAAACCGCAAAATTCTATAAATTTCCTTTCAGTGAAAGTTATTTCGTGCAAATATCTTATTTTTCCAGTAATAAACTAATTTAATATTGACCAACCAAACTGTAAAACTGTCGCATTCGCATAATAATCTCTTACGTAGTACATATATGTATGTAAGGCAGAGGCGGATCAAATCAATTGGGGGCGCCAAGCGGTAATCGGGGTCCTCAAACAAAAGTTAGAATAAAAAAAGTTTCAAGGAAACTTTCATTAAGTTACCGAGTATTTAACAAAAAACAAAAGTAATCAAAAATTTCATACCATAACATATTTATTTACATGAGTTTCCGTCTTGCTTTATTTCTTGCAAATTCATCAATTATTTTGGCAGTGTCAATTCGGTTTATAATTTCTTTCTCTATATACAGGCTATATGCTTTAATCTTTCTTCTCCCCTAGTACTCCTTACATCATTTTTTTACACGCTTTAAAACAGAAAACTATCTTTCTCCTGAGACATTCAAGAATATTTTAACATTCGGCAATGTGCAAGACATTTCTTTTGCGGCTTGATAGATGTGTAGGGTGGCGTGTGTTTTTTATGGTGTTCTCGTTTTTTTTTAGAAATATTTTAAAAAAATGGTTAAAATCATCTTCAAAAGTACAACCATTAATGTCATTTTTATTTTTGTGAATATCCATTAACAAATATTTGTCTTAGTCCACTTACCGCTTAATCCGCCACTGTATGTAAGGTAAGGTTTGGTTTCATTTTCATCTTATAATATCTTTTAATATTTAATTTTTTTTTTATTATTATGAACTGCAAAGCATTTGGAACATTTGAAAGACGGAAATTTCTCAATCATTTATAAATAAATCATAGAAAACCACTTTGTGTAAATCAATAGGTTTATCGGTCACAATTGAATTAATAAGACCAAGCACTCAAGTAGTCATAATATACATATATGTATATATGTATATATAGAGTAGTAGATATTTATAAACGTGTGGTTTAAATGGTTATTTCAGTAAGTATGTATGTAGTATACTTACTACTTGTTTAATAGTATATAGTTGTAGCTAATGGCATAGTAGTGTTTTCTTGGGTTATTAGATCATTATCATTTCGCCCCCCCCACACTTTTAACTAAGTACATATTGATATAATGTTTAAATTAATTATGCCCGGTATAGAATGTCAGTGTATTCTATTTCCTTGTGTTTTCAATTTAATTGACCATCGGAATTAATTGAAATTGCATTGTGAAAACATGTCGTAATAAGGTTTCCACCTATACTATACTTTTTGATCGGAAATCGAGTTTTATTGGATTTACATATTTTATAGTGTTTTTTTTTTTTAAACAATATTAATACAACAAAAAAAGCTCCTTTAAAATGTTAATAAGTGGTCAGTTGGATTTTGAAGGCTTCTTGCTTTACTTACATAAAACGGTATGCTCAAATTTCGTATTATTTTCCCAAAAAAATGTTCAACCTGTTAAACACTTTCTTACTTTTTAGACCAATAAATCAAATTGTGACAGATGATACAGAGAAAAAAGCCTTTGTTAGCCAAAGCCCAGTTCAAGGTTAAGGTCACATTACGGTCATTACAATTTGATTGATGGCCGTATTTCCTAAATCTACATAAAACACTTCAAAAATTTTTTTTTTCTTCTTTTTCATCTCCATAAAAAGTTAATTCACCAAACTGCTACCAAACTTTACTAAAAACCAAAAAAGAAAAAAAAATCCCATAATCATTTGGATTCAATGAATATAGTCAGAGTCCATTGTTTCTGCACAGTTCATTGAAATATGGAGTGGTAAGGGCCATCATTCTATGGCAGTATCTCAAAGAAATAACCCAACAAAAAAAGGAACACATCACAGCTGGCTACCACTTAAGTACATAGATATAGGGGACATTGTGTTTTGGTACTATCATACGTATATTATCCATCCATGCTATAGATAGAATCAATATTTTACTAGTATATTCTTAAGTTGTAGTAGTAGTAGTAAGTAGCAGTATAGAGGTGTAAGATTATACACATACATTGGCAATTTACGGTAAGAAGTTTTAGATTAATGGCAGGCAAGAAAAAAGAAAATCGAAAAAACTTTAATTTGAAATTACGGAAATTTTCCTTCCACAAGGAATAATTAAATTTAGTTCGAACGGCAGGTGGTAGATCATGACATGAAACAATAAACTTGCGGGATTAAAATGTGCTTTTGTTGTAACTAATGTAATTTTAATTCTTTACCGAATGACATTTATATTTAAAATTCGAATTAATTACTGTAGGTAAAAATTGGGGTCAGGGAATTTATTCTCCCCACTGTGTTTGGAATTCATGAATAGTAGGTATCGTATTTAATTATGGTACTACTTGTTAGGTATACAAATAAAAAATATTGATATATATGTATCTATGGCCGTAAACAAATGTCTGACATTATAATAATATTGAAGGTGTATACATTTAAACAGAAATGTCATTTTTAATATGACACTACCATTATACATGGTTGTAATTAGGTAGGTTGTCACTGTAGCTGTTTGTTTACCATGTTTTCATCTATTTCTAGTTATCAAAATTTAAAATGGTGGTATTTGTTCAGTAGAAACACTAATCCACACAAAAGACAACCTCGGGCGACATAATTAAAATGAAAAACATCAAACCAAATTCATAGATATATTCTAACAAAATAAATTAATATTACTGACAAAACCAATAATGTTAGAACGATCAAAAAGAATATTTAACCATTTTGATTCCAATAATACGAAATGAACGACACATTTTGTCAAGCCAAATTGGTGTTATCTTTTATATTGGAAACGATGATAAAAGCACCATTTAACATGAGTATTGTACTCGTACGGTGCAATTAATTGTTTGTCAACGTTTACTGCCGATGGCAAATAAACATCTACATATATATGAAAATGGAATTATAGACGGTGATAATATGTAGGCATTCATTCTACACAAAGTATAATCGAACTATTGCATGTTAGACGACGCTTATATGACGGTAAGCTATTAGCGTTGTCGATACAGAAGTGAATTATTAAATTGTCAATAATCCAATACTTTACTATATGATTTTTGGTATCAATAATCGGTTTTGAGTAATGATGTTGTGATTTTACTAATTTCATAATTTGAACCTAATTTTGGATTTGAAATTACTTCGTAATTTATGATCGTTTTTTTTTATTATTAAGAATTAGAATTTTATATGGTTTTGGTTAAGAACTTTTTCCCCATTTTATGATGATAATAATAACAAAAATTTGTTAAATCCACATAATACATAATACAAATAAATTAAACAGTTTATTTTATAAATTTGTTCTCATTGTCTCTCCCGTTTTTAATACGCATAAGGATGGCTATAAAAATATATAGAAAAGTAAGAATTATTTTTGATACTTCTTGACATAAAGAAAAAATAAATCGAACAAAACACATTGTTAATATAAAAAAAAAATAAAAACTTTAAAAAAAGACAATTTAAAAAAAAAAAAAAAAAAATTTCATTGGTTTTGACAAGATGAAATTTGTTTGAGTTTTGTTTATTTGTAACATTACTAAAAAATGTACCTATACGTCATACAAAATTGAATTTTCTTTAAATCCTATAAAATCAATGTCGTAATTTGTTTGTCGAACATTTCCCTTGTAAGCCAACAACTTTTAACCCAAATACTGAAACTGTTTTAAATTTTATTGATTTAAATTCAGAGATTTATCTAAGAAATAAACAAAAAAATACTTATTGACAGTTATCCCAAATCGTAAATTAAGTAATACGAGCCATCATTTATATTCACTGGAAAAAGACACAACAACAAAAAATGTCTCAAGCTATGAATGCTGGTACTAAACAACATTTCCGAATCAATACTCAATATACATTTTACCTCCATTCCACCCTTTTTAAAACCAGTCCCTATATTTAAAGCTTAGCTATAATGGTAATCTTTCGACAGGCTTCTTTCCTCGAAAAAAAAAAAAATAAAAAATAAAAAAAAGAAGGAAAATAAATTCGCCAACTCACCCTTTTGAAAAAAAAACCCACCTACGTGCCAAAATTCCCTCCAATCAGTTTACTCTATAAAAAACCATCTTCCTCCATACATGTGGCATGTGTACCAGGCAAATCCATAATATTAAAATAACAAGGTATGTCGGTGTACATTTGGTAAGTGATCCTTTTACATAATAAGAAAGAAGCCTGCAATTCAATCCTCTTTTTTTTCTTCTTCTCTTTTTTCATCTTAAATCTGAACAACAAACCAATACATAAATTATGAGCTCAAAATTCTACCTATTTATGGAAAAATATTACTTTACCAAGAATCCTCCTTGTTTAAGTATATTTGGTTGGTTGGTTGTTATGACAAAAGGAAATCTCGCAGTATCATTACTTTTCTTTATTCTTTTTGGGAAATTATGGAATTTTTTTTTTTTTTTTTGAGCAATAACAAGAATTTCGACAAGTATATTGATGCAATTTGTGTTTGTACAATTTATTAATGACACCCGAACGGATTGATTTTTAATTAGTATTATTTTCTTATTAATTAATTAATTAGTATTATTACTTTTTTGTTAGAACAATTTATTCTATGAATTATCTAATTTGTTGTAGTTAACAACTCTGAGTGATCGATCTATTTGCTTTCAATTTGGTGTTATTCTAACTGTTCATTTTTGTAATGATGGTACTGTTAGCTACGCATAATTCATCTCTACTCCATGCTAAAATTGTCAAAATGCAAAAAAATTATGTTCGCGAACTCAAACAAATTTTAATAAAGTTAAAAAAGATTTACCAATAATAAAAATATTTAATAGTAATATTTTACGTTATCTGATAGAGTAACACTAATAAATAACCAGCTTTAAAAAGAAAGAATTAAAATAGAAACTGTTTTGGCTTGTTTTGTATATCGTGCCAAAGTCCACATAAACTTTTTTATAGCATAGTAATTGTATATTTAAAAAAAATAAAACTTAAATAAATCCACATAAAAACAATTATTTCAAAATGCAAAAAAACAAAACTATTTTATATACGAACCGTCGAAAAAAAATTAAATAAAACAAATATAACAACAACAACAAACGAATGCACATTGTCACTCTTATGCACATCTTTTTTATATAACATTTAAAACTTTAAATAAATAAATAACTTTATATTTATACATACATATTGCTTCCCTGACACACACCACATAATTATAAAAAAAATAAATAAATAAATAAAAATATATGATATATGATACAAAAAAAAAAAACTGTCATTATGCAAAACTTGTGATTTTTTCATACATTTTTAAATATTTTAAGTATTCAGAGAAGAAGAAGAAGAAAAAAAAACCATAAAAATGACATAAAAAGGGAACGTCTTAGACCTAAGATAAGATTTTCTTTTTTCTAAACCGCCCTCGTCCTCATGATAGTTGTTAAGGTTTTTTCTCGGCATTGTGACAAAAACCAATTTATTCGTTACACACAAAAAAAAAACTACAACAACAAAACGCATCAAAAATTATTTTTTTTATTAAAAAAGAAAAAAAAAACAAATTATTAATAATAATTTTTAAATACATATATAAAAATAAACTTTTTAACGTGTTACCTAATTTTTGCATTTATATTTCATTTACTATTTTTTTACTACCACCAAAAAACAAAAAAAAAATGTTATTCCATATTTTTTAAAAAGTATTTAATAATAAATAGTATTTTAGTAAAATAAATAATTAATTTTGACATTTTGTAAATAAAATTTGAGAAAAACCCGATCAAGTAATTATACATTCATTTGAATGCATTTTTTTGTAAAGGATTAATAATAATAGAGAAAGGACATTTTTAACCCAATAACAGAAAGTATAATGTTATGATAAATTGATATAGTGTTGTGTTCTACTATTTATATATGTAAATAAAAAAAAAAAAAAGTTGTTATGACATGCATATTTATTGAGAAAATCAAATCTTTAAATAATTTTATTTTTTTACGTACCGTAATGTCGTTTTCGAATTGTCTATAAATGGGTAGCGTGTATAGATTAGCAAAAGTGTGTTTTTTATATATATTTAAAAAAAAAAGCCGATAACACACGTTTTATGGTATTTAAAAACAATTTAATTTTTTATTTTTCACAATTGATTCTTTTTGCGATAGTATGGTACTTCTGTTGCATGTGTTTTTACTAATGGTTAAAATAACTAATTATTACAATTTTTGGTTTTTTTTGTTTTTTTTTTTTTTTATTTAAACATACCACAAAACGTTCAGTATATCGCATCATATACATACATATATAATATATATTTTATTACTTACTAAAATTTAACCAAAAAAAAAAACATCAAATATACAATCTGCGAAAGGAGAAACATGATCTGGTCTTAGGTAAGTTTGCTTTGCAAATTATTTTTTTTGGTCATTTTTGGCGATAGTTACCCAAAAAAAATTCTTATTTTTCTGTTTGCATTAATTTTGGCAAAAAAAAACCTCATTTGAAAATATTCTAAATCAAAACATCACTAAATTATTTCGAAATCGATGTTGTTACATTATTTAAATGTTATTATTGTTTCCCATATACATACATAGTATTACACACGAAATTATGTGCCGAATATTTATGTTACTCCTGATGCCCACATGATTACATAATTTTAAATTAAACGCGTACAGGTTAAGGGCGGTTTGTTGATTCTCAAAAACAATCAAATCATTTGAATGTATCAATATAAAAAGAAAACATTTAATTAGCCAAAATTCCATCACTAATTCTGAAGACAGTGTTCTTGACAATTTAAATAAATTTCCAAATTATTTATGAAGATGCATTCAGTTGACTCAATCAAAGACAGCTCTATCAATTATAAATTGCAATAACTTATAGCAAAACTTAAATTCAAATTGATTGAAAAAAAACCCCAAACACCCCTCATCCTGTCTATAGAAAATGACCCTTGTGGCATTTTATTCGTGCTTATGCAATTTCTGTCTTAATTTATTTTCAAGCATCAGTGACGGACGAGAGAGAGAGAGTGTATTAAATTTCCAAACCATCAATTTAAACATTTAGTGTGCTATAGGTGGCATTTTCCTATTTCCCTCTTTCTCTCCATAACCTCATGCCAATTCTATAAATGAAATGTATGTGAATATATAGGTAGGTTGGAAATAGATTTAATTCAACTTAACAGAAAAGCGTCAATTTCATTGCTGTTGTTGCCAATGGACGAAAAGTTTGTATTTAAAACTAATAAAAAGTGTATTAGGGTCACCCAGAGATCTACATAAAACTCAAAACGATAAAATAATTCAATTTGAACTTTGTAATACCATCAACTTTTACATTAGACTGGAAAAATAAAGCTTAACACTTTGGAATAAATATATAGGCTGGGTGGGGGGAAGGGGTGTTGTGGAGGGTGAGCTTGAATATACTGGGCTGGGTGAACACATACATATGTATCTAACCTATATGTACAGGGCCCCTTTTTATTGCATAATATAAATAATGTTGGAACATTAGAAGAGATGTATTAAGTGGAAATTCGGTTTAGAGGGGGTGGGGTTGTAGTGAATGTTTATGATATTAGGTTTTTAGTGAAATTGTGTATCAATTTGTGAGTTTCAAGCCATGTGTATCGAAGTACATTTTTGTCATGATCAACTTCATTTATTTGACAAACTACCATCCATTGCTATATTATAGTGACATATGATACATTTACAGTGTTTTGAGTAGGGGTTTTACGGTCGCCAACATACATACATCCATGCATACATAAATATTTTATATTCAACCCCGAAGTGAGTGTTTAAATTTTTTTTTTTTGTAAAACGTGTTTTTTTGGTTAATTTGTGCAAGTCATTTTACTGTCTTTTATATGGTCCGATGAAAGTGCACATTTTCCCTTCATATTTTAGGAGGGTTGTTGTTCATAGTGTAATTAGTATTGCCTATATAGTATGTATGTAAACATTTTATAGAGAATAAATAAAGAATATTTGTCATTAGGTAGATTTTTGGTACGTACCAAATATGCTCATAGATTTTTTTTTTTTTATTGAATTCCAGTCTCTAATAATTTATTACTGTATCACCATTACCCCATTTATGAAAAATTCCACTGACTTTTTATTACAACTAATATTCACCATTTATGTAATGTACAATGTACATACATATATAGAACATTGAAATCTTCAAAAATCATTTACATATAGATAAAGCTCATCAATGTTTTAAAAGCAAGAATATTCCTTCCTATTCTGTGAATTCCTTAAAATATGGTCTCACAGTTTATGGCATTTTAATGGAAATTTTGTTATCTGAAAGGGCGATGATCCAATAAGTTACCGAAAACGACTTTTAAAAATCTCAAAGTTTCAAAGTAGGTTAACTACTAAGAAGTGTTTGTATTGAAACTATAACTTTCCAGATTAACTTACAGCAATTATGATAACGTTGAGCTTTTATGCATATAAATTTACAAATTTAATTTTAGTTTTTGGCTCTCTTCAAAAGTTTGTGGCCCTTTAATATACGTACAACGTACATACATAAAATTTGTGAACGTCTATAAATGTCTGTTTTATAAAATTAAATAAATTCCATCGTTCAAGAAAAGAATTTATTTTTGATCTAGATTTTCAAGAAATTTTTGTTTTGTAGCAATTAAGTTATAAATATAAATGACACTACTTACCAAAGCTCTGCGTCTTTTCTTTTTGTTGTTGTTGTACGAAATACGTACTTTTGTTTTTGTCAATTTCATTCAGTGCTTGTGGAAAAGAATTTTTTTTTCTCATTAATTGTTTCTGAATAAAATCAACCCTCGTTTCTTTCCTTGGTTTTTTTTTTTATTTGAATCTCTTACAAAAAATAACATAATTCCGTTCATAAATATGTAATGTTGTTCATTCATGTTCCATTTTAAGTAGCCGCATATATTTTTGACATTTTTTTTTTTTTCATCATAAATCCTACAATTATTTTATATTTGTCAAACAAAATATTTTTCGAATTGATATCTTCCGTTAAATTTGACTTATGTACTTCTATATAACACACAATTCAATACGTTTTATATGTCTATAACAAAGTATTCGCGTAATTTTATCAGATAATACCCGTGTCAGTTGACATCAATCAATCAGTCAATCAATCAAACGCTTTTGGGAATACGGAATAAGAAATCATTATCGTTTAACTTTGTCTCTTTTTATTTTTGGGATAATAAAATATATATTTAGGGAGCAAAATAAGAGGATTGTTGGTAGATTAAGTTTTAGATCAATTTCTATGGAATTAATGGACTGCACAGTAAATGTTGATAAACATGTTGTAATTAGACCAATACCAATGTTTTATGGATAGAATACAATTTATACATATACATAGACTGTTGGCTATGTATGTTGACGGATAAAAGTGGTTTATGATTGTTTAAAATATTCACATTTTCATAATGAAATTTTTGTAAAGTTAACGAGAAATATTTTGGACCTCAAAGGATTTTTCAGAAACAAAAAACAAAAAAAAAACCTTTTACAGAAATATTTATTAGTTTAGTTTTATGGCGCCCAACATGATAAGTATATTTATTTATAGTTAGAACATCTTCAGCTGCAGACATTTAATTTATGTACATTTTTTCAGAATTGACCAATGAAATAAAATGCAAAGCATCAAAAAACTAACCTAAATTGAACCGAATGTCTTATAAATATATTAACATATCGATATTTTTTTATTTCTCCTATACTTATTAGTAAGGAAATCATTCTAACACATTACATTGTTCATCAAGACTATATATATATATATATTATATTATATTAATTAGTAATAATTAAGAGTTTTTGACGTTGTAATTTGTAGCCATAAAATAATAATTGAATGAAGAAGAAGAAAAAAACATATTTTTTAAGAATTTAAATAGATACAAGAAAAAGAAAATTAAAAGTTGTTGAAATTTCGCTTTTTTGTGGCATAAAAAATAAATATAATATTTCGTTTGGGGAACAAGAAAACAATAAAAAAAAATTTAATGAAAAGTAAAAATTAAAAAAAAAGCAAATTTTCCATTGTGTATTGTGTATATAAAAGTGTTTCCTAATTATAAATAATTACAATTTATAAATAAAAAATTATTAAATAATAATGTTGGAAAGTTTGCTTGCAGACAAATAAAATAAATAAAAAAAAAACTTTAGCCCATGTTAAAAGTATCTCGTTAGTTTTTAAATTTGAAACAAAAACAAAAAAACAAAAAAAAAAAACAAACTAAAAATTATGAAAATAGATATACTTTTTTATTCAATAGAAAGAGAAGAAAAATAATAATAAAAAAAAAAACGAAAAAAAAGTTATGAAATGTTGCTAATTGATGCTCTAACGTGGCTCCAAACACCACACATTGTTTGACCAAATATATTAAGAATTAAATAAAATAAAAAATAAGGATAAAAAAAAGTTTTTTTTTTTTCCTTTATTTTTGAATTGAAACTGGGAGACAATTATATTTAATACTAAAACAACAACAACAACAACAAAACAACAACAAATATGGTAAATGTTTTTTGGATGATGTTATATAAAAAGTAATAAATGTTAGGTACGTTTTTAAGTATTAAATATGAATTTTTAAAAACCAACACTATGAATTAATATAATAAAACTAAGGCTTCTAAAAAAAAAAACATCTTATGGATGTGATTAGTTAGTTGTTTTCCAAAAGAAAAAAAAACACATACATACTTTTTTTCTAAAAAAAATTATGACAATTCTTTTTTTGTTTTAAAAAACAACTGCTAATTCACAAATTTTTAATATTTAACTATTAAAATAATAATAAAACAAAACAAAAACAACATGAAACATTAAAATTAAACAAATCCCGGTAACAGCACGCAATGGATTTTAACAAATTATCATTATTAAAAAAAAAAAGAAAAATTAAAAAACAATACAATCAAATAAATAAATAAAAAAAATATTGTGCTTGAATGTGCTCTTCTTTTTCTACTTTATACATAACATATTAACTATTATTATTCTATAGATATACTACCGTTTTTAAGTATTTCTTATAGATACGTTGTTAAACTTCGATACTTGCTGCCACCACTGAAAAAAAAACTTTAATAAATCGTCAATTATCAAAATATAAATTTATACAATTAAAATATACATTTACTCATGACATTCTTTATGCAAAAAAAAAAAAAAAATGTAAAGTTAAGGTAAAAAAAAATCTCTAGGTTGTAAGCATTGTTTGTTTGGTTGTTTGTTTGTTGGTTGGTTTGTTTTTTACATATATATATTAAAATAAGTATTTAACAAAAAAAAAAAACATTATTATTATAGCGATTATTGTCGACCTAGTCATATCCTATATTTAAAAATAACAACAACAAAAGGTGTTAAATATAAATATAAAAAAAAAACCGTTGGGATATTTTCCTAATCAATCAGTACTATAAACAAAATTAGTAACCTATTGCTTGTAACATGCCAATTAAATATGTTTTTTCGCTTTTTTAACAATAAAAAAAAAATTAGTGTTTATAACCGTAGTATTTTAGACATTGTATAAAGGTAATTATTGTAGATTAAAAAAAAAATGGAAAACACAAATCCAAAAACACAGATCGTGCACTATAATATTATGAAATGCATTTGGTGTATCACAATTATGATACAATTATAAGATTTTTCCCTCTCAGATTGATACACCAAATTTTTTGCAGCACACCCATCTTATACAATAAAACACAGTTTCTGCATTTATTAATTTTTAATTATTGTTTTTTTATGCTCTTTAAGAAAATAAAAATGTATGTACAAGCGTGCGCTTTTGCTCGTTACTTAGTTTGGAGTTTGTTTTTTTTTTTTTTTGTACTTAATTATTTGGTGGCATCAAAGTAATTTTATTTATTATTTAAATAAATATTAGCCAATTAAAATTTTGAATTCTATTAAAACCAATAAAAAAACAAAAAGTCCTAATAACAAAGTTATTTAATGGCGCCTGTGTGATTTTGAGATCACAATACATAATCAATTTTATGGCAAATAAAATTTAGCATAATAGGCTGCTAATTTAATTGCGATAATTCCACAACAGTCAAGTTTAAAATTATAAGAAAGTTGTTCGAGCGGGAAAAATTCGAATTCGTATTTTGCCCATTATCGAAATGTAATATGAAACTAAAACTTTCACTGTACCTAGTTACGATTGTTGTGGAAGTTAAAAAGACGTCAAAAGTTAAAATTTAAAAGAAAAGTTAAGATGACGCTAACAGCTAATGATCTAACAAATAGCAAATTGTCCAATAACAAAAAATTCATTTTATGGCATTTCTTTTGAAAAACTATTAATTCCGTCCGGGTCTGCGATCATAAATTCTTCTATTTAGTTTAGTTTTTTTTTTTGTTTTTTTTTGGTAATAGCACCGCTAGCCACCAAAAATTGCACGGTAAAAATTTTGGTTGTTAACATCTAGCATGAATTAGTTCATTTTAAGGATTTGCATGCATCACCTCTCACTTATTAAAATATAAAACACGTGCCAATTTTGACAGAGATATTTTTTTTATCATTTAGTATTGGAACCATAAAACATTTTTTTTTTTTTTTATTAATCCCAATAAAGGATTTTACGAAATTATCCAAAAAGATTCACACGATTTTCGTAATTAAAATGTCCTTTTTTTCTGTTAAATTAATTTCTTTTTTAACTGCTGAGCAAAAAATTACTACTTAAAATTTAGATAGATATTCTAAATAAGATGAAATAATAATTGAAACAAATAAATAAAATAAATAAATAAAAAAATAAAAAAAAAACTATGGGAATCAATTGTTTTAACTATTAGACTGTGTACTTCCTTAAACGGACTAAATTTTCTTATAATAATAAAAAAAAAAATAAATGTTAAAAAAAGAAAATAATATTTTTTGACGAAATAAATAATTATTATTGATAAAACGAGAGAATAAAAAAATAAAAAATAAAAAAAAACTCCCACGAATGAAATTATGAATTGGAAAAATGTTATAATAAATATAATCTTCCCTGTTTTTTTGCATAGATTTTAAGAAGTTTTATGGCTGATAGACAAAAAAAAAATAAAAAATAATGTAAAAAAAAATAATAACATTTACCCAGTTTAAATTGTTAATGAATATTGATTACATTAGATTAGTAAACTAATGTTTTAACTGTTTTTCAAGTAACTTATGAAACATAAATATTAATTGTAAAGTATAATATAAAAAATTATTAAAAACAAAAAAACCAGAAGATTGTCGTATTATAGACAATGGCGGAAAGTGAATTATTTTATTTAGATATAAAAAAAAAAAAAATTGTTTTTCGATCGGTCGCAAGAAAACAATGCCGCCATTTTGTAGCCTAAACGCGTCTTTTATATATAGTTTTTTTATTCCATACATATAATATATCTATAGTATTGAAATTGTTGCTAAATTCTTGCCCCCCTCCCCTTTTTACAATAATATATCTATTAAATGAACCGATAGTTTTTATTCGCGCACATATTTATACAATAAAATGCCCACACACACACACATACACATACACACAAAAAACAAATCCAAACACAAACAATACAAATTAAATAGTATTCTCGACCAATAAAAGGTTACATTCGTTTGTTACGTAATTATATCAGTAGTGGCATCCCTTGTTGGTAAAAAAAAGTAATTTTATTACAGTTACTACTAATGAGAATGTTTATAGTGTGATGACGTTTGTAGCCTTTACCCTATTTAATGTCTTAAATTTTTTTACTTTAAAAAAAAAACAGAAATTAAAATAACTAACAATACCTAATATTTATTGTATAGTTAAGATATGTTTACACCAATTTTTGCAATGTGGCGAGTTATTGTTGCCCCCATTGTCACTGATCAGGTGTATAGAGAGCGTTTTTAGCTATTAAATAAATTTAAAAAAAAGAATTTTTAATAATACAACGCCGTCCGTTTAGAGACGCTATTTATTCATCAGTATTCGTTCGGTGTTGATGTTTTTTTTGTTTTTCTCTTTGTCTCACTCTAATTTATTAAAATAAACACAACACTATCTTTGTCTCTTTCTCTCAAAAACTCAAAAGGGAAAATTAATGATTTTTTTAAACTATTTATTGTCTAGAGATTTTAGTTAAACCTCTCATTATTTAAGGAACGACACTATATTTTCACTTTCCTTAAATTCTATATCTTTCTCTATTTATCTCTTGATTTTTTTTATATAAATTTACATCTGAAATGCTTTTGATGATGTTTCTTTCTTAAAGTATAAGTAAATGTTAGTATTATGATATAAGTAATTATTATTAAATGTATTAAGGCTTTTCCTCTTGCGACATCTATGCAGCAATTATTAAAAAAAAAAAAAAAAAAAAATTAAAAAAAATCTACAAAAAAAAATATTTAAGGAACAAAAAAAAAACTTTTACAAAATAATTGACTGCTATTTGTTGCTGGTATTTATATGTCATTCAAGATGTGCGGCTTAGCGAATCAAATAATATCGAGAAAAAAAAATTAAATAAGAGGCACAAAACGGATCGAGGAATTGTATAGTATCATATTTTGTATCGATTGTTAATTGTTTAAAAAAATATTAAATTGGAGATAAATTAAATAATGAAACGTAAAAAAAAAAAAAAAAAACCAAAATTCCCTAAGCCACATAGTTTTTTAAAAATATAAATATGTTGTTGTATGTGTATATATTATCTATATATTTAAGATGTTTTTTGTGTGTTTTTTTTACTTTGTTTTTGTTTTTTATTTTACTATGTATATTTAATTATTAAGTGAAATTTTTTTCTTTTTGGTTTGAATAATTTTATTTGTTGACTTCAGTAAACTTGTTGGTGATGTTATAAATTAAAAGTAATGGTAGTGTCACAACTCGACCAAAAAAATAAACTTAATTTTAATTTGAAATACCACCAATAAAATTAAAAAAAAAATAATATTAAAAAGAGTAGCGATTAAAGTTAACATAATATTTCTGTGTATATCCAAATCACAGCTTTGTTTAAAAAAAAGTAATGTTGCTGTTAAAAATGTTTAAAAATTATCTCTTAAAAATGTTTTTAAGAATAAAAAATAAACCAAAAACCAATTCTTTTCGTTTTGACTATGCTACCATACACAGAAAATTAATTGTATTATTATCAGTGGATAGTTTTTTTTCAAATTTTTAAAATAATTTGATTAACCCACCACTCATTTTTTTTTACCGAACCTGAATTTTTACTGAACCAAAATCAATCAGGTGAAATTACATTAAAAAAAAAATGATAAAATTATAAAATTTGGTTTTGATAATATTTACAATTTTTATAAATAAATTAATGAAATGTGCAATCTATGCGATTATAAATTTTATCTTAAAACCAAACTTGAGAATTAATCGTTTACCAGCAATTAAAATCAATACGAACAGAGTGGTTTTCAGTTTATTTACACTTACTTCATTTTAAGACAAAAAAAAAGAAAAAAAAAACAAAACAAAAATTTTAATATCAACATTAATACAAACATCATTAAAAAAAGAATTTGTAAAAAATCACTCAAAAATGAAGAAAAAGTTTAATACATGATGCTTGAACTACGTTGATGTTTTTAACTTAATTTTTGTTTTGTTTTTTTTTTTTACTAAAAACTTTCCAAACCTGCTTTAGAACATAAAAAACAACTCTCTACCCCCAAACAAAAAAGAAAGGAAAACCATAAATTTATTCAAACCAACACAAAACAATTAATTTATATTACCCCCAATATTTATTGATAGTATTTTGCATTTTTATACTATATTATATTATACATGATTTTTTTTTTAAATATAGTAGTTTGTTTGACAATGTTTTTTAAACATTTTTTTTTTACATTTATATATATTTCTTGAACAACTTAGTATTAGTAATTAATAATTTAAAAATCATGACATTCTTTTCAGTATAAAAGACAAAAATATACAAATATACATACATACATTATATAGTTTTTTTTTTAGAATTTGTTTGTTTTTTATTTTTTAGTAATTTTTTTTTTGTAATAATTTAAGTGTATTAATTATTATTAATTTAATAAAAAGTAAAAAAAAATAAAAAAAAAAAAATAAGAAAACGACTTTAATAGTCGAAACTAGTCATATCCTATATAATATTAAAAAAAAATGTTGGATATCAATCAGCACTATTTACTTATATGTCACTTAATTATAATGTTATCGTTTGTTTTTTTATATTTTTTTATATCTTAAAGTAATTGTTCTATATTTTTTTTTTTCAATAATTAAAGTACACCGAAATAAAAAATATTCAAAATAATACATAATAAATAGCTCTGGGTTTCTGATATGGTTAACGACAAAGCAAAAAGTAAAATAAAAGAAAAATGTTTAGGAGAGAGAAAATAAAGAAAAGTACATTTAAATTTTTTTTTTCTATATTTTTTTGGTCTTCAAAGCATCTAGCGTCTTGTTTGTATAAGACAAGCTCTTTTGTGATTTGGCACTTTTTTTTTTGGCAATTGAAACACCAAAGTATTGTTGTTTTTTGTTTTTGTTATTTTTTTTTTCTAATTTAGATTGTGTTTGTTCTATGGAAAATAATTAATAACTTTTTTTTATTGTTGGTGAAAGATTTTTTTTTTTTCTGTGGGAAATTTCTTACTTAGTTATCGCAGCCGCTTTGTTTCTCATAAACCTCATGTAGAAAAGAATGAATTGTGTTTTCATTAAAAAATATCAATTTAATATTGTGGTTTAAAAAAAAAAACCTAATTCTGTAATTTTTCCGAAATTTTTAAAAGATTTCTTCAAGTCAGTCTTCAAGTCTTGTCAAAAATCGTATCATCCAATGTTCTAATTTCAATTAAAAAAAAAAATATTATTACGATGCCAAACTAATAGACACTAAAATAGAAAAAAACCGGTCCAAAACACTTCATACAAATATTCTGGGTACATAAGATTTTGACAATGGCACCAAGAAATCATTAAAATATTTAACAAATTTACTCCTTTTATTGTAATTGTAAGTATGACGTGCAGCACATAATCAAGCGGAAAGACTAATTAATTAAATCTCATTCCAATGATGTGGCAAAATTTCCCATTTAAATTCTCAAGAAAGAAGAATTTTCTCAGACAATTCTTGAATTTTCCCTAACATCACCCATAAGTAGATACTTAAGTGTGATTTTGATTGAGATATATTTTTGTTTAACACCTTGTAGTGACAATAAGTCCCTTTTGTGTCATGTTGAACGTAAATCGTTACTTCATTTAATGAACGTAAACGTGTAACAAAGAATTTCAATGGAAAATATTTCACCAACAACAAAATTCTACAGAAGTTATTTGTTTGTGATCCAACGCTGCAAAAAAAAAATGTCTTTGTCTGATTTCTGGGATGTCATTAGATATCTAATTTTATACTATAGAAATATGTAACTTAAATTTTTCTGACATCAGGATTTTTTTTTTTTTGTGTTGGACTCATGTCTATTTTTAGGAATGTGAAGTGTGTTGTCCTGCTGGAAAATGATGGTTCACATTTGAACATAAATATTTTTTTTGAGTCGGGCAACTTTCTTTTTCTTTTTTTTTTTAAGAAAAGTTTTGGCAGTTCTGTCGATTTCTTTCTTTTTAATTAAATCGAAATAGAAATATAGAGGTACATAAGGGATAAGTAACTATGTATAGTATATGTCGACGTAAAATTATATTTTTCCTTTATATACCACAAATATTTGCTGTTATTATTAGACGAATATGAAAAGAAATAAATTTTTGGTAAATTGTACAATTACCAATAGTAGGCTTAGTCCATAGTCCATATACGCACGTACATTTGTATGTACATTATATTTTCGGGGAATTTTCCTTTCATTTTCTTATATGATTATAATGCAAATATTACTATATAACTATATAAGGTATAGACGACAACCCGTACGGTAATATATATTCTATCTAGAGACTGACTATGTGTATGTAACAAATTAATTAAAAACGATTATGTTACAACGACGTTAATATTCCATAGCATTATGCGAAGGTATTATGACTACAATAATCCAAAGAATGTAAAAGTTGTTTTCCCCCTTTTTATATATGTATCGTAACATCGTAAGTATCAAATAACAAAATGTCTCTACGAAATGAACACATCCGAAAAATTGTACGTTTTATATTTCTCTATACCGTTTTTTTTTTTTGGGATTTTTGTTAGAGAAAAAGAGACACCGATAAATTACAGACATTTTTTTTTTTTTTGCACCTTTTTGATCACACGACTGTATAATAAATTAAATGAAAAAGATTAATTCCTATAATAATTAAGTCACAAAAACATGTAAAATGTGTTCAAATTATTGTTTTTAATTTTATAATAGTTTGTAAGAGTTTTTTTTTCTATGTTTTTCTTAATTTATGATAAAAGAAAATTAAAGTGCCATCTACACAAAAGATCTTAAAAGCTTGGTGAAAACATTTTTCTTTCATTTTTGACAAAAAATCTAATAACGAACAAAAAAAATAATGATCACTGTGACTATTTGCACATAATAAATTCAGGAAATATTTCGTTTCACTTACCTAACTCCCCTGCCCCACCCCAAATATTCTGTTTTTGAATTTAAAATTTCAATTTTTTTTTTTTTTTTGGAAATTTTATTATTGCGTACATTTACAAAAATATACACATGAAATACGAATATTGTTTGTTTCAAGTAATTAATTTTATTTTGTGAAGACAAATTTTGTAAAACGAATGTGATTGTTTTTCAAAATTTTTTTTATACTAACAACTAAAGCAGGAACAATTTTTAGAAGTTTAGAATTTACTCTAATAGTATTAGATCTCTATTTTCTTATATTATGCATTATTGAGAATAAATAATTATAAGCAAAAAAAAAACTGTTTTTATTTCAAAATATTGACTTTTCTTATTTTAGTCTGATTTTTTTAACAGGTTTTAGCAACATTTGACGGACGAGATAAATAAAAGTCTACGATTTTTTCTTTTATCAGTATCAAAAAAATTGTCTTGAAGCAAAAATCACTAAGGAAATTTTTAGTTTTTGCCTCCTCTAAATCTAAATGCTTTGGATTTTTTTCCTTTTAATATGAACAATGAAATTGAATTCAAATTGTGTTTTACTCGTTATTAACGTTTAATTTAACTTAATTTGAAATTTTCTCGTTAATTCTACGATATGATGAGGAATTTATTGACTGTCTATTGTAGGAACGATATCTAAATTTCTAATACTGCAAAAGTGTTCCTAATTCATCTTAACCCCGTCGATAAAAAAATTGATCAAAATAATTCCGTTATTGTCTGACGACATAATCAACTAATTTATTTGTTGTGAATTTGTTTTCGAATGATTTTAAGAATATCATCTATCTTGGTTGATCTTCCAATTAGCAGAATTGTGCCGTTTTGATACCACTACGGTGTTACTATTTGTTGTTGTGTGTCACTCAAAAGCGGATACAGCCATTTAGAGGCATTAAAATTGAATCCATAACTCTTGACTGTTTTTCCACCGATTTCCAGATGGTTGGTGCTATGATTGTCTAGTATGCTGAACCTGGATCTACTTATCTAGCTACTGATGAAAAGTGATACACTACCATTGCCAGATTCGTTCACCCTCCTGATCTGATAAATATTTAGCCCGTTCATTACTTTCGAAAATTGTATCTATATACAGGGTGTCCCAGCATTTGAGGGAAATACTTTCAGGACGTGTTCCTGCGATCGATTTGAGCAAAAAATTGCACCGGAGGGGGGGGGTCTAAAATCAACGGTTAACGGAATGATTTAATTTTTGAGGGATCACAACAAATTTCTACTTTAAAACAAAATCAAGCGTTGTGTTTTATGGAAATAATTGGCAAAACATTCAAAATAATGAAAAAATTATTAAGGAAATTTTTAACCGGAATAATATTCTCTTTCAAATTGTGTAAGGAAAAAAAATTAGGTTAATTATGGAAAATTTTGAGAAATTGATCTTTTTCTTCCAGATTTCGTAAATTTTTTTTCATTTTTAAAGTTTACCGTCATTTTTTTCAAACAGTGTGCCATGAATGTGGAATTATTAAACCGAAAATAAAAGAGGGGGCATTTATCTTTAAATTAAACTTAAAAATGTGGATTTCCTAGCCTTTTTATGGAAGTTATAAACACAAACGTAGTTTTTGATCCCTCAAAATTGAAATCATTCCACCTACCCAACGGTTAATTTTAGACCCCCCCCCTCCGGTGCAATTTTTTGCTCAAATCGATCGCAGGAACACGTTCTGAAAGTATTTCCCTCAAATGCTGGG
>JANSTT010003462.1:0-31668 GCA_026745375.1 Platyura marginata
TGGCGCCCCTATTTTGAATATGTAATATAGCGCCCGGTTACAATGCACCATTTGAACCTATGGTAGATCCGGCCCTGCCCATATATCGTCCCTTCCAACATCAACTATGATAACTCGGTGTTGCTCACTTTTTAGTAGGGGAGTTTTTTTACTTTAACTTTAAGAGTTCATTTCTCACCTAACAATTAACTTTTTTAAACAATTTTTGTTTGAAAGTTATTATTTTTTATTCACTTTTTGACCGCATTATTAGTTTTTATATGTTTTTAACAGATTTCCGGGAAAATGAAGAAAATTCGAAAAAAAAATTTATAAACATGAAGCCTTGTAAAATCTCCATTTTCAATCGTAGACTACTGAAATTTTGACAGGATGTAAAACTTATTGCATTTATAAGGAAAATATCAATAATTCAAAAACATGATCAGTCGACTTATCATAATTGTCGTTGAAAGGGACCCATAAAATATATACAACACTATTGGCGTGTACACCAGAAGCCTAAGTTGTAAATTATGGTAAAATTGCCCTTAAAATAATTAAAATAAATCTTATTAATAATAATATAGGAAAAAAATCTATCAATAATTAGATAATTGTTGGCAACTCTACTCCTCGCAATAAATAAGTTTCTATACAGTTCTATGAAAGCAAGTATACTACTCTGCCACTGCGCATGTACTCTTTGTTGTCAATCTCTATTTTAATGGCTAAACGGGTTTTAAGTGTAATCCTTTGGGGATGCACACCTACAAGTAGTATACACAGTCATTGGAGCTTTTTTTTTTTGAATTAAGTAATGTCCCTTGCTCCACTTCGTCTTGTGAATCGGTTTCAGTTGGTTGTGATTGATATTAATTTATTTCTTAAAGTGTGGGGTGTATTTTTTTCTGTTTGTTTTTTTTCACTTCACTATGGTCGATGAAGCTGCACTGCTCTCTGGCCCATTTGTTGGTTTCTCCTCGTCATCTCGTATAGCGGAAATACACATACGGAAATACATATACACTGAACAAAACAATATGGAAGGTGGACGGGATATTATAATACATGGAAATTTATATTTTGTAATTTAATCAGAAAACAAACATCAATTTATTAATTAATTATTAATATGTACATATGACAAAAGAATGTTAAATATCCTGGAAATTTTTATCGAAACCGATTGAACCCAGTACCTGCCGCATGGTACTCAAACTGTTTAATATCAAATTGATATTTGTTCATAACTGGTTTGTTTTAAATGCTACGAAATATTTGGATATTTTAAAAGGAAAATCTAATTTAAATTGCAAGTCAGCTTATCCTTATAGTAACTGTAAAATCCCATCCGTCATCCGTATTATAGCCATGCAATATAAAAATGGTCAAATGGGGTAGAAAAAGAATTAACCTACGGGTAACATAACCATTTACATTTTTTGAGCGCACTACACCACTTTTATGAGGGTAGATAAATTTCATCTACTTTCTGTGATATAAAAAAAGAAAAAAAAAACATTTTTCTCGTCGCCATTTATTCAAAAAGGATAGCTTCGTCATATAATATTCTTTTTTTCTGTAAGCCAAAGTATAAACTACAAATCCTCTTGTAATGATGGTTTACCATAAGTCGATACTGGATATATTAAAATTGTATGGATAAATAACACCAATCTAATCTTTTCGTTATGCACTCTTGATGTGGGAGAAGGTAAGGTGGGAGTGGCGGCGGTAAACCATTCAAATGATAATGGCCAATTTATCAACATCCGCACTGTCAAAGACTCCTGAAGTGACACTTCGATGAAGGTAATCATTTTCAAATATGTATGAGGGATTTTCTTTAAAAAAAAATTTCCTCGAATTTTCCTTATATTCGTATAAGGCTTTTCTTTATTTTTCGGGTGGAGTCACTATACAGCCACTGATATATTTTATAACAAGTGTGCTCTGTGTGTGTATACGTATTTTCAACATTTCGAGCATATCGTAAATTGGCTGTTTATTTCATATTTTCATTTTTCTTTAAAAAATTTTTTTTGGTTTTTCGATTTTTCCCTTGTCAGGTATTTTTTTTTTCTCGTGGATATTATGTAGAACATTGTTTCGATTATACACATACATATGCGTACGCACATACATACATACATTATATATATTTTTAGATCGAAAAAACTGTGTATATTATATTTGCTTACCATAGTTGAAGGATTTGTGAATCACTTTGATATGGCGGAAAATCAATTTGGGGATGGAAAAAAAAAGTTGTCTTGTTATGATGGCGAATCTCTGTTTGGTATAAACTTTAAAGATCTAGAAGTACATCAAAGAATTACTTCTGATATTCAATTTATCATTTTATTCAATATAAGATTGACGTACTACTTATGTTCAGTATATGTGTATATGTATATAGGTAGGTATCTACTACTTCTTATACTTATATAGTCAATATATACATAAAGACATACAAACAAATTTATATACCAACATTCAGCAAGATTAAAAAAGGGTTCTTTTTGTTTGTGACTTTTCCTTCTTCTTTTTTTTTTTCTTTTTCTTTTCTTTTTATTTTTTTTTTTTCCTTGCTGTAGGGGAATTTCAACTGGAAATATATATAGAATTTTAGCTTGAATCGAAGTCATCAATTAAGTAAAATCTGCTGGCAATGTTGTTATTTGAATGTCTGAGAATGTAATGAATTGATATCAGAATATAATTGAGCGTTAGTAATAATGTTCATGAGGTATGAAATTGTGAAATTGTGTATGTACACAAAATCTTGATGGAAAGTATAAATAAAATGATTATCAGATGTTAATTAATTATAAATAGAGAAATAGAAATTATGTTAAGAGTCAGAGGGTAATTGAATCATAATTAGTAAATAATCACTGAAATCGATCAAAATACAAATATTATTTTCGATAAACACTCATGGCTCGTTTGAGTAGATGAACGATTTTCACAAGATTTCTGTGCCCTCTTTCGACTCTTTTTCTATGTTAGATTATTAGGTTGTGTTATTTTGGAGTTTTCTTAATTACCAATTCTTTACAACAATAATCTTCACTGTGATAACGACATAAATTTTAAATAGTCTTCACTGATCATTATAGCAAGTAACAGTAAAACCCAACTGTCTTCTAGTATAATATTCTATAGATAGACCCCCTTTCCTAAATAGATTTTCACCAAATTCAGTTATAATGATCCTCTCAAAAATAAGGCTTACCTACCTACTCTACTATCTAATGTACTTTAATTTTGTACACCATTTCTATCTACATATAGCCTATACGTATAGCAATATAACAATAGCTAGACTAATCATTTAAATGCGGCCTGACACAAAACCTTACTTAGCAATTGCCTTAAAAATTATTTTTCCAATTTAACAAGAAAAACAACAAAAACCTATTTAGAGTTCCATACTTGTAATGTAATGCCACCAACATGAAGAATTTTTTTTTTTCTTTTTTTTTTCTTTTTTTTTTTTTTTGTCGAAATATAAGAATAGGGATGCTCAAAAGCAAAAAGAGGAAAATTATAATGTCCTTAATAGGTAATTGGCTTGATGTTGTTTGCCTTCTATCATGTTTACAAAGAAGTTTTTGTTTGTACCCATCACCAAGTAACATTTGGGAGTGTGAATATGGTGAAACATATAAAATTTATAGTTAAGTGAAAAAGATAAGGTATTTTCGTGTGAGAAAATCGTTCCCAGTTGGGAATTTAAGAAGTATTTTACGTCGTTTGTGTTAAAACAACTCGTAAAGCAATCGAATGTTTAGCAAAAAAAAAAAAAAAAAAAAACAAAATCTAAGCTTTTATGAGCTGATAATCCTGACGTATAAAAATGGGAAAATTATGTTTCGGTGTGAAAAAAAAAATGGTAAATTATTGGTTGGTTTGGGTAAAAATATGGAATGTAGAGAATTAGGTGATAAAAATGGATAGAATGTATAGTTAGGTATTTTGAATTTTTAGACCCCAGGTAACCATTTCTCACCCGTTTTTCACTTTATTTTAAATTAAGAAACGAATAACGAATAACGAATATTCTATATCAGGCACAATTTTAATCTATACTCAATTTAATAGCATACATAAAAAGTCTCCGTAAATTACTTGTTCAAATTCAACAAAATGAATGGTTTGTTGGGATTAAAGTTCATTCCATTCTTAATACAAGTAATAAAGGAAAAATCGCTTTTGGTGTTTAACTAAAAGGAAATCATTAATTTTAATAATTGCTTTCGTTCTTCTACGTATACAAAATAATATTGTGTGTTCCTCTGTTACCCCCCAATGCTTAATGAAAGAAATTATTTTCCAGACAAAAAACATTTTTATTCTGCGATTAATTCATTCGCAAAAAAAAAAATCAGGTTGTATATTTTTGGGTTCCAGCCATGATCCAAAGAAGACGATGAAAAAAATCACAAAAAAAAACTGACACAGATTCATTGTCAATGTAATTAGATTTGTTTGCGGCTGTATTAGGTTTATGGATTTTGGATTAAGGATGAGGTGTGGGTATTTTTGTTGTTTATAATAAATTAATATTATCAAATCATTACCGATATGAAAACTTCTTCTGCTTGCTGGAGGATTGCAACCCTTGACCATCCGAATTTCTCCATCAATTTTATTCGGGTTGGATTGTGTACGGTTGCAGATGGATGGGTTCTAAATAGCGTTGGAAATCTACTACGATCGGATAAGGCTGGACTTGATGCACCATAGCATAGCTGAAAATGTTTAAAAAAAAAAAATAGAATTAGAATTCAATTTGTACTCTATTATATATACAGTAAAATTCCAATAATTAAGGATTCTACAAAGCAGACTTTCCTATAATTCAGACTAATTTGATTTAATCTTAGTTATAGATTGCCTTCCTCTAATTCAGTCTGAATGATAGGAATTTTTCTGATTATAGGAATGAAATGGATACAATAGTTGCTATTTATTGCATAAAACATTACTATTACATATTGTTGAACTTGTTCATTTCTTACGTTCCATCATCATAATAATAAAAAAGGATAAAAACGTTCAAAAACAAAAAGAAATGATTGATTTTTTTAAAAAATTATAGACATATGTATATTAAATTTACTTTTACTGCATTGTTATGCTACTGTGAAATATTTCATTTTTGTGACGGCGGCAACATATCGCTCACATATTGCAAAAATGAGATATCTTGAAATTTCATGATTTTGAGATTTTTTTTGAATTAGGTTCAAAAATACAAAAATTTTATTTCACATTTCGCAATCTATAATTTTTAAATAAAATATCAAAGTACCATTATTGCATTTTGATTTTTTTATGTTCTGTGACGGGAAAGAATGAGATATGTTAATATATCTTATTATTGCACGTTATAATATAAAAGCAAGTTGGGCAACATTGAAATATTGAAGATATCTTCAAAAATTTAATATTTTTTTTGTGCAAAAATGATCTTCAAAAATTTAATATTTTTTTTGTGCAAAAATGAGATATCTTCAGAAATTCAATCACAGTTAGTAAAATATTCTATATCGCTATTATGATATCCATCGCTGTTGATTTATCAATAAAAACTGAATTTTGGTATTAATTTGAAAACTTAAAACCTTCTTATTTCAATATTTACCTTTTTCGAGATATCTCATTTTTGCAATATGTGAGCGATATGTTGCCATTGACTTTCTGTATGCATTTGACGCATTTATTTAAATTTTCCACAACAATTATAGTTTTTCTATTTTTTTCTTAATATGTGAAGAGTGTAAACCAGTCTTAACTTTTCCGATAAATAAAACAAGAACCATTTTAATTTAGATTTTTCTCAAATAAAAATTCCTTTAATTCTGACTTCCTCTAATTTAGAATGACCTTTTCCTCACGCCAGTCTGAATTATAGGAATTTTACTGTATATGTATATTTAATATTTTAAACGTTTAATAAGTACGTATACTTAGTATAAATAACAATGGCAAAACTTCCATAGAATAAACATTAAACAGTGTTTAATAAAAAAAAAAACTTATGTCACTTAATAACTGCTTTGATCAGAATAAATTCTGTGGCCAGTATTCGCAGAAGTATTTTCGAAAAACTATCAGAAATTGAACTACCAGAAAAAATGTAAAAAAATGATTACACAACGAAAAAATCTCTGTACAAGAACAGATAAAAAAATATATCTCATTGAGTCCATAAGTAGTTGTGAGAAGATCTTTCACATTGAATTAACTCTTGAATAGTTCCTGTCATTGCTGCCTAGTAGAATTAACGAATAAAGAAGGCCATTGATATGAGAAATAAATCACATTGTCACTTTGTTTTAAATCTGATCGGGGTTAAAACTCAAACTGTATTAATATAGTTTGTTTACTAATTATTTGTTCTTCCACAATAACAAAATACTTAATTAATTATTCATTATAATTCTCAGAAACTTATTATTCACATTTTCATGTTTGGAAAATATATTTTTTGCCTTGATCTTGACATTCATTTATTAGAATTTTGGAATATGTAGAAGGTAAAATGTTTATTCTTTACGAAGTATCCTTTTTGCAAATATGGAGTTATAAGAACAACAAACTGACTATATACATATACAGATTGAAGAACATTTTCGGTAAACACGTGTTAGTATTTCTATATACCTTATTATCTACTTATATATGTAGGTACTCAGTTAATAAACAAGTCAAAAATAAAGAAGAAGCTTTTTTCTATATAAATTCCATGTATATGTATATGTATTGTATATATTTATGTATATAACGGTACCCCCATCTATACAAGACAAAACATTAAAATTCAAGGATGAACAAAAACATTTTGTCTAATTTTATTTTCCTGGAAAAACATGTTTTGTTGATCGTCATCGTACCTACTAAACATAAAAAAGAAAAATTAAATAAATCACAACAAGCATTTTGTCATATTTTTATTATTGTTGTCTTTAAATATGACAGGGTCGTATATATTTTCGCATAAGTTTTAATGATTTTCGTGCGCGCCGGATCATGGTTCTACATTTCTACAATCTAAGTTATATATACAAATAGGGCCTTTTTACCTCTTAATTTATGATGCTGTGCAAAAAAACAATTTAATTTCCGTTGGTTGGCAAACATAAAAGATTTTCCTTTTCTGTCATTGCAATTTTAATTTGTCGTATGCCCAATTTAACATTAACCTCTTCAAAAATTTATATTTTATTCCCACTCCGATTTTGATTGTTTTTAAGTGTGGTAGATATAAATTATACATATCCCCCCATCCACCGTCGTCCTACTCTCTGCTGTGCATGGAAAAGATTTGATTTAGATGGCAACTGGAGCTGTACAATAATTCATCGAAATAAATAAAAGCCCAGCAGTAGGTAGAAATATCCAACCGGGTGCAAAGCTTCTTATTTATTCATTTGAATTATTATTTAGTCCCCAATATGATGAATGAATAGTCATTTGAAAATTCAAATTCTTTTATGTTTCTTTGTGAACATTTTACAATTAAACTCTGTTGAAAAGGATAATATTTTTTAAGAAATTAATATTTTAATTTTCAAATTCCATAATTTTTCCCTTATGATGTCTAATTAAAAATTCCTCAGATGTACACCAAGACCAACCCTTTTTAATTTTCTTTTCTGTTAGAAGACAAAAAAAAAAAAGTTGAAGAAAAGAAAGAACATTAATATATAAACAGATGTTTAGTTGGTTTTTTTTTTCTTTTACTCAACTCTTATTTTGAATACGATCTTAATTTGAATATGAAAATGGTGAACTTGTTTGTTTAACTTTAATCAGATTATAATCTTAGCTCTTCAAAAGAAAATGTATTTGTATATGGGCAAAATCCCACACCCTCATACCCGTATGTTATTTTCTTTCGCTAAATGATAATTTTATTTTCTCCTCACCTTCGGCAAACTTTTAATTTTTTTTTTCGCATCCAACATACAACATACATGTTGTCTCCTGCAAATAACACAGGGAACGAAGCTAATGCAGGTAATGCAGGAATATTGACGTTCTTTACCTTCGCTCGACCTCAGAGGTGCTTAAAAACAGTGAGATTTTTATTGAGATTAAAAACAAACATTGACGAACCGTAATTTGTGATGTTCAATTATTCTACCTGAATACAAATGATCTAAATACCCATAACATTTCCGCATTTATTCGAAACTACTCTACATAATTCATACCCAGTACCTGAACAAATTACGGTTTATTTGAGGCTATAAGTAGAGAATATCACCGTTTATCGTGCTTCTATACTATTTTATTGTTATTTTATGTCTATAAAAATCGATGGAATGGCCAATAGGAATATCGTTTCGTATAGTTGGAAGCACATAATTATAAAAATTTATGTAGGTAATTCTATACAGAAAGAAGTTACCGCAAATTCAAGAAATAACCAACTTTTCGACATGTTTCGCACATCATTATATTATATTAGGAGTAAAAGAGGGGGGTAATATTGGAACTTTCTCATTAATCCCACACATACCCTCAATAACAACTTTGATCAAGATGAATATTGCTACATTTATCTTTTCAGTATATTGGCCGGAAAAATGAGTGCAATTAACATTCAGTTGACAAAACTTTTCTCGTTATCACGACTACAATTTAAACCAGAGATTTATCATCGGGTTCAACAATATTTGATATAAACGAAAGGATCACATAACTTTTCATTAGCTTTTTGATAAATTCGTTCAACTATAAATATATCCTACCACACATTGATGTGAAATTACTTTATTGTACCATTTCGGGGTCGGTTAAATTTAGGATAAAAATAAATTGGGTTTAAAAAGTCAATGTTTTTGTTGTCACATACCAAGCTTATATGCATAATCTAAGAAGATGTTATTGATTGAATTTAAAATATCCTAAATACACATCACACATATGTTGATTCTCAGAACGACGAAAAACGCTTTTAAATTCGAAATGTGTACTGTTTGTACTACTTATATCAGATATCAACATTCTATAACACGTTACACCCTTCCTTCAATGTGTATACATACATGTATGGAGTAAATTTTCTCTGTTAGAAAATTACGCCACATGAAACATTTTTATACCACTACTCCTCTTTCAAAAATATATTCTTTAAATAGTGGAAGTGGAGTGTTCAACTTTTTTTCTTTTTTCTTTTTTTTTGTTGCTGTTTTGTTGATGTTATATTGGGGGCAGTCGGTCAAAATTGTGTTTGGGTTGTGTAATTGTGTACACTGGATTTGTTTTTTTTTTGATCAACTAAGTTTACTCCGAATTAGTTACATAAATATTGAATTAACAATCAGTTCGATTCCATTAGATGCAAGTTTTTTTTTTGTACTATACATATATGCACACTGTATTTTATGGTTGAAGTAGGAATATGTTACTCTAATCGGATTGTAAAGTAAATTGAATGGTAAAATGCTAAATAATCTTGAATTAAGAAATTACAGAATCGATTTTGTTTTATTAAGATAATATTATATAAATTTTTAAGTTTGACCACACCCAGTAAAGTTTTTTGCGAGAATTTACAGAAAACTTCTACATATATACTAACTCGATTAACCTGTTTACTGGGAAATTAAATTTTCAACTCATTTTATAATGGGAACTTTTCCTGGAGAAGAAGGAACTGGTTGGAGGTCGTAGGGCGGGGAGACCTCCTGAGAAACTTTTGTTTTGGAGTAACTGTCGCTCGCCCCTCCTCTTCTTCCTGTTCTAGAGGCCTCTAAAGTTTGTATGGGAAAATGTCAAATTTTAACATTTATCGCTAGATTACTCACGAATAAGAACCCTCCTAGTGGGCCCTTAAACTGAAATTTAGCCGAAAAAAGTTCCCATTGTTCCCAACGAGCAAATTTAATTCCCCAATTAACAGGTTAAAAATGTTCATGACGAAAAAAGCCGTCATCCTCATTGGAGATGTCTTCCTGATATGACAAAATATTTCCGGGTATAACGAACAAGTTAAATAAATTCTAAGTTCTGAATTTTAATATTATGACTAATCATCAGTACACTTAATTATTTATCATTTACTCAGTTATTCTTACTTTTTGATTAAGATTATGGAATGTGATCTCTGGAAGAAGACTTCTTAAGATTGGTTCTAGATATTTTAATTATTTTTGATTGGGAGATGTATACAGAAGCCATCTTATAGCATAGCAGTACCGATTTTAATATTTTTTTTTTTACAGATAATTCAATAATAAAATAAAGAAGAATGAAAATTAAAGTAGCATTCAGACCATGTTTCTTTGTGAAACTAGTCAGTTTTTATAAAGCCACACGTCTATTTCTCTAGAATATTACGTCCAAAAATGACAATTTATTTTATCATTAAAATTATAGAAATTTTCTATAAAAATGAGTGACTTTGTTGTCATGGTATCATCAGTATTTATCTAAAATTGACTAATAGAGAAAAACTTACAAATTCAAATAAGTACTTATTGTTTTTCCCATATTTCTATGATAAGCTCAGCGAATTAGGGTGCGACTTAATTACATTCTACATCCAACGGAAAATATTAGTCAAAGAATTAATTATATTTATTTACGGAATTCTTTCTGCACAACAATCTCCCTCTCTCTATATTTATATTAAAATATAAAAATATTCTAAACTATGATTATCATATAAAAGTAATTCCATAATTTACAAAAAAGTTTCAAACTCTTAATTGGAAGTATATTACTATAACTTCCCAGTTTTCATTTTAATATTATGTGTAACAGTATATGTAGTGTAACAGCATACATTCGAAATCATAGAAAACTTTATGGTAATACCATAATAGGTTTTGCCGAGGGTGTATTATATTGAATTTTTTTCTCCGGTTTACACCAAATTAATTTGATAGATTATAGAGCTTTTTCACAATTTTATCAAAAACTTTTATCGTTTATGGTGTAGCTAAAAGTATAGTCCACAAAGCTTCTTTTCAATAAAAAAAAAAAAAAACAAAAATGGGACAAAATGCAGAAGCACATACCACGCCGCGCCACTGAGAAACATCAAAACAACTGTATATAGAAGCAATTATGTAAATTTTATTAACTTTTAAATGCGTCTGAATGCTGCCATAACATTTAAAAGAGAAAAAGTTTTATTTATCAAAGAAAAGAAAAAATTACTTAGCACAAAAATTTTCTTCTATGACTATATGGTTGTTGCCTTTCAAAAGTGCCTTGGTGTTGTAAAACTTTTTATGTAAATTCTTGGGAAATTGCTTTCGAAACTTTATTGTTATGCATATGACAAACTTGTTAAAAGAAATGTTCTTCCAGTTGACGTTGTGGTCCATTGAGCATATATATGTACATTCTACTACTAAAGAATCTTCTACATTACTATTATAGTCTCATTTACAAAAAATTCTTCCATTTTTTCCGTTTTGGGTAGATATACAACGTCAGCATTATGAATGTATATCTAAGTTTTACGATAAAATCAGCTTTAATCTTTACGTGCGCCATCAAGTGATTAATGTTGAAGTTCCGGATTCGATTTCCGTCAGGCATCTTTCTGGGTGGTAGGTTTTAAGTAAATGAAACGAAGCGAAATTAATTCGCTATTTTAAACAGACACATTTTTCTATAGACTAATTTTGTTCCTTTTTCATTTCGGGAATTTTAATGGGATGTAACTCATTTTATATTTTTATTTTTATAACTTTAGAAATCATTTAATTCTTTATTTATAATTATAATTATAATTCATATTTATCTGCGGAAAAGTCATATCCGTATGAGCGTAGCATGGTTCGAAGTTTTTAAAATTCATTGTAGAAAAAAAATATGTTAAAAATATAAAAAAACTGCAGCCAGAGAACTGAAATTTTGACAGTTTATTAAGTACCACCAGAGTAAGATTTCTATTGTCTTTGTAGCAAATCGGACAAGGTATAGAAGAAGATCAAAGAGAAGTACGGTGTTTTTGTATAAACCGTGCATTAACTCGAAATGCATATATTAGGAATGTAGAAAAATGAATTATGTTATGACAAAAATAACAGAGATTTAAAAAAACACAGATTTCATTAAAAAAGTTCTACGACCTACCGCTATAGCGCTGCAATCAATTTTATATAATTTCCAGGATTTTTAATCGTTTTTTCGAAATATATTCAATATTCAAAAAAAAAATTAATACTTTATATGACTACTAAGTTTCTGCTAAATTTCACTTCTGTCGGACACTTTTGTCCACCTGATATGACCAATATTTAAGAAATATGTGATAATAATAATAATAATATGTGGTAATGAAACATGTATATAGCCAGTCAAGTCATGCATATTTTTTGTAATAATATAGATGCATTAATTATGATGTATTTTTCCGTAGTATTGAAGTTACTTCAATTTTGAAATTGTTAGCGAGGACTAGCACAAATAACTAAACAATAATTGCCTCTATACAAAAACACATATATTCAAGATGTACTAGGTGAGAGTTGAGATAGCAACAAGCAGGATTTTTTACAAAACTGACTGAGATCTGGAAAGGCTGAAAAAATTCTCAGATATTCTGCGAAGTAAACTTAGTAGATATATTTGAATGATAACCGACAGCTTATTGTTTGGTATAAGTATACAGAAAAAAAGACGTCAAGAGTTATTACAAAGATTTGGGATATGAAACAAGTAAAATTTTGGATTCAATACAAATATTTTAGATGCTTACCACAGTCATTTGATATAAATATTGATCTTATTCAAAATTAATTTCTTGGCACGATTTTAATATAAAAAAAATTAGAATAATATAAAATTTTTAGAATCTTCTAACTGTTGAAAATCTATTTCGAGCGATTGAATGGTATTACAGGAAGTATTGTCGGAAGGACTACTTTTAACTAATTAAATAATTAAAAATATGAATCCAACTAATTTCCTTTAATGGCATTATTCAATTTACATATAATATTGAACTTAAACGTAAACTACTCAGTTACCTATACATCTTAAGCAAACAAAGTTCTAAGTTAATTTTCTACTTGACTTTGTCGGTAGTAACTAAATAATTTATTAAACGATTTACTCTTTATCGTCGTTATTATATTAAAATATACTAAGTAATCTCTATTCATCTATGTAAAATTTCAAAAACTAGTTAAAAGTCCTTATATTATAGCTAAAGTCAGTTTCTTTGTACTTGAATTTTGTACCGAAGAAATGGAAACGGAAAGGTGGCACATTGCCTATATATATATATTAAAATACATGAAAGAGAAGTTAAATCAAGCGGAACTTGATTATTGAGGTTCAGTGAAAAGTTGATCGTTCTCGTTAGCAAACTCAACAAGAAACTTTTGTAATATTTTCATTTAAAAATATTTTAATAATTAAAGCTTTAGAGAGATGATTAAAATTAGAAAATTTCATATACTCAGTTTTTCCGTTCAGAAAAAAAAAATGTTACGATATGCTACTATGTACTGTAACTATAATTGAAGAAAAAAAATTATCAGCTATGGTAAAGTTTTCCATTCTAATTATTTAAACAAGGATCTAGGTTGCTAACAGTATTGATATCATGTGGGTGGCGTAATATTGGATTACGAAAATATTCCCAAGCGAAACTATTGAAGAAATTAAAAAGTATTTTATAATTAAAAATAATTTTAGAGTGCTGTTTTTTTTGAGCTTCATTAAATAATAAAAATTCAATTAATTATTCGTTCATAAATCGAAATTATCTGTAGGCAGGTACTTACCACAATGAGATTCCACATTTTTGCGGCCTCAGCAACTGTTGTACATACTGTGCTACAGCCAGCCAATAGCATTAGCTTTTTTGGTTTATTATAAATAAGATTGTACATAACGCTGGCTCCGAGGCCCGGTTCACACTGAAATACAAAACAAAATTATTGATTAGTTAGTGATTGTGTACAATAAAACAATATCTACCAGATTTTAATCAGATTTTGTTAATTATAAATACATACATAACAAATTTTACTGTAAGCACCTACGATGTGCTAAATAATTTATTGTATTTAGCGCTTTACAATATTGGGTTTCATTATGTTGCTGATTTAATAGGTATTAATCCAAAATTATGGATGTTTATGGTAAACAATTTTATTTGTATTAGTTATTTGGAAAATTTTAATGAAAATCTAAATTTATATCAATATTTGTTTCGTTTCAAGTAAAATATTATTTAAACAAAAAATAGGAATATCGACTAGCACCAATGGCGAAGCTTCCATAGGATATTTATTAAATATAATAAAAACTAATTGTGATGATAAGATTAAATCCTACTATATTTACTTATACGCATATTCTCTGATAGAACAACGAAATTTCTTTTGATTTTTTTTAAAATTATTACTCACTAAAACTTGATAAAATAATTTGAGAATATCAAATGGTGCGAGTCCCCCATTACACTTTCTTTTTAATTTTGTTTATAATTTTACTGTCAGGTTCCACTAAAACAATATCACCAAATTAGGGTGGCCACTCAAATAGATTTTGAAATATTATTTTTTTTGCTTCTTGTGAATGTCCTTCGTATTGTGTACAATAATCAATCAATAGAATATGTGACAAAATGTTAATAATAGGTATTGCTAACCCATTTTTTTCAAAATGCCGATTATTCTTTTAGTTCTACCAAAAAATAATGTATGCTGTGAAAAATCTATTTGATAATTGTAAACATTAATTTGGACAAAGTCCCTGTTCACGTTAGTAACCTGTTATTCTTTGGAATACAGCCCGTCGCCACGGCATTAAACGGTTGGCAATATGCAAATGTAAAGTAGAGATATTAAATATCCTTAATTAAGAAGGATCATTGTAAGTAGTTACTTTTTGTTGCTCAACCTGTGCGGTTGGTAAACAGTCTAATGCATGAAGGGCGTGACGGCGGGTTCGTAGATAACCGCCAAGAATATCGTGCCGGCCTGTACCAAGGAGATATGTCCTATATAATTATGAAAACCTTATAAATGTTACCCCCACATACAAGATTGTATGAATATGTTTAACGTAAAAGATAAGTCAAGCTTCGCTACTATAGAACCAGCAATATTTTCTTACCATAGAATTAATTTTCAATATTAATGAAATATTAATATAGCCATAAAGTTTGCTATATTTATTGATGTCCTTTATCCTTCTATAGTACTAGAGATTAAAATATATATTTCAACAAAGCCAGACTCATCTAAGCAATCAACAAACAATTTACAATTTATTAATTTTCTAAGTGGGCGCATGTTGGTCCGTATTATTATAAAGCATATACATACAAGCGGTTTAATATATTATTTAGAGTTAAACTGGTAAGACACCACAGCAGGTCACTATCCAATTTCCATTATAATCTCTAATATGAATTTATATAATAACCAAAAGGTTATTGGTCTAAAGAATTCCAAAATGCAGACTTATATTGAAATAAACAATCACCGCAATGTAATCCACGTTTATATCAAAGTACTTGGCAATAGTCCAATGGAGGAATATTCCAAAAGTTTACATCAAATGGTTCATTCAGTGCTATTTACATAATTGAATGGAGTTATGTATGTATGTACTCGTATATCTAGTAAAATATTTTGCTCAAATTTCTATGAACAACATTATTGATAGAGGTCGCAAATCTCCATCAAATTAAACAAAAAGAACAAATAATTTATTCGGATAATTATTTGGATAACCCTGATTTTGATATTTGTGTCTTTGTTATTGTACTTTATATGTATATTAAATAACAACGATTAGGTCAGTTAAAAAAAATGTTGTAATCCCCTTTGCAAATTTTGTGTTGTCTATGCAGTCAAATTTTGAGCATGCGAGAAAATATTTTATTTGTGAATATACATAATATACTGCCCGTTAATGGTAAAAACTTCAACATTTGTCCCTTATCATAAAAAGGCCACTAAATGAAGTTTTAGTCAATTTTACATTCACTGTCATTTTTACATTGAAAGACGATAAAACTTAAACAAAACCATTGAGATATATATAATTCGTAAGATTCATCTTATTGTTTTTGGAAAATAATCTACACCTGACTGTATTCCCATACTACGAGTATATTAAAATTATCAATTTTCCCAACCATACGTGAGGAATTTTATTGAATTTAGAATTATTATCTTGACTTCCTGAAACGGTAAGAAATTATACGCTTTCAATATACAGTCTAAAATAAATTTTAAACAAAATAATAATAATTGGCAAATGCTCCGTGTAATTTTTTCTTATTAAAACATTGTGTGCTTGCGCTTGAGTTATATGTATAATCAAAAGAAGCTTAATGGAAAAGCATCTTTGATATTTTCGGTTCGCTTGTTCAAGAAGTAATTATGTTTTTGATGGTTGGTGGCTTTTGAGTAAATATTTTTGTTACAATTAAATTTAAATTAATTTTAACCAAGCTGTTTCCTTGAAATAAGATCAAAAATATAGATGTATCTGTGTATATAGGGCATATTTAAAGAAATTTATGTTAAGAAGTTCAATGCCTTTTTATGGGATATTCTTTCAAAATATTAGCTAACATTTTGACTTCAAAATAACCATGTACACACTCTTGAATATACTTAGAGTATCTTTGGCTGTTTGTTATCCGCAATATGCTGCTATGTTTCAATTAGGCTTATAGAACAGTAATCAACTAACGGCTAGCCATACAATACAGTTAGTTATAAGCCAATCAAATGTTAATTTTTAAGAATATATACTTGGTCGTTTCTTGCTGACGTGGGTTCGATTCCCACAAAAGCCTGCTGTTATTGTTCGAAGAGGTTTTTTCAGAGTTAATTAGTAAATATCATTTGATTATAATATGTATTTCACAAATAAACATAGCCGTTGAATTCATATACATTTATCTGCAATCGTAAAGTCGAACTCGAACCATTCGTCCTCAGTCCATTATTATTATAGTTCTCAAGGGTGGGTGCTGGAATCGAATTCGAGATCATTCAAACAATTTTTCCTAAATGTGGATTGCATTCTAAACAAAACATTAAAACCCAACAGTATTTTTGTGACGACATTCAACTGCTGGCATTTATATTGTATAACATTTTCCATTTCTACAATTTTATTTCCGATTTTATTGATATAGGAAATTTCAATAAAGAAATTTCTGAACGATCCCAAAGCGTGGTTATTATTTTAAAAAAATTCCAAAATATTGATGATTTGAAATAAAAATGAGAGAACAATCAATACCTTTTCCCTAGATATGTCAAATATTAATACGTATCGAGGGTTGCACGAGCGTTCACTGGAGGGTTCAATATACATTTACATATACATAGGTACGTATTTATATACCAATCAAATAAAATAGAATATCGATAACAAAAATATAACCCTATTAAAATACCAGAGAATATAATCATGTGACAGAGAGTGAATGTAAATCTGGCTTATTGAAAATGTAATGGGCTCATGGATAAAATGGCGAATAAACTTTAAAAATAAGTACTCGACTTGAATGCAAAATCGAACTTATCGATATTTTATATAAAATGTATGCATTGAATAACCAAATCCAATAAATTATCCATTTCATTTTCTTTTATCGACTCTGTCTCTTTATTCTACTTTATATAATATGTATAAATTTCCATCTACCACATATTGGCCCCATATACATGTATACACATCCATACATACATACATATATTCTATATACATATTCCGTATACCTAACATTATTGGTATTCTAAGGCTGAAACTTTTCCTCTCTACTTGTATATACCAAAATTAGAATAAATCATATAAAATTTAACATCCAAAACTCTATTTAATATTTCATATTTATTACGTAACTTATTCTGCATTGCATTTTCCAACAATATGAAAATATATACATTATACACATATAGGTTATCTCCTACCTCCTACCCGTCCTTTGCCCCATCAAAAATATTACACCCATATCAAAATTGGATTCGGTGAGAAACTCACCATCATCATATTGCAACAATATGATTTTTAGATGAAAAATAGCAACCGTTGCCGCCCCACCCCCCATCCCCTTTCCTCTCCGAACCTTTGATGGTGAACACAATATGTTTAAAATTAAATTTAAAAGTTGTTCAAAACTTTATTTAGTTTAACGTTTTCTACTGCAGATAGGAATATTGCATTTATTTATGTATGTAAGTAGGTACTGTACTGTACATTCCATTCTAAGACATCTTACGATATTTTCATACATTTTATTACATTGAGTATATTCGAAATCTCGAAATTTTTATTTTTTGAAAATGAAAAAAAAAAATATTTTAATAAATTGTATTCAAATCTAAAGTAAAAGTAGCACTTTTTTAGTTATTTATATTTTAAAATATTCTTTTAAAACAGCATAACTTCAAAAAAAAAATAATTAAAATTTTTTATGATGCAATTCCATTATAATGAAGATGATATGACGTTATACGAATTTTTAATGTTAGATAAATTTATTAAATGTCACGACTAACATACAATAGTTTCACCACAGATTACAGATTTTAATAGTTCAGAAGAAAAAAGATAATAGACATATAAATGTTCTTCTATACCACCGTCTATATCTAAAATGACACCGAGTGGTTTGAAATCGACTTTAAACTATATATTTAGATTTATTGGTTTATGTTTTAATGTTGACAGTTAGGTAAGTGGTTTTCAGTTGGCCTTCAAAATGTAGATCAACTAGTGAATGTTAAAGACAAAAATAATAGGAGTGTATTTTAGAAGATCAAATCGTTTGTTTGAAATCGACTTTAAACAATAGAATTTTTTTTTTTAAAATCATGGAAAAAAGGAAATGATAGTAGGCAAAAAATGTCAATATATTAGAAAAAAGACAACATGTTTTTGGTATCAATGTTTTAAATATTTAAATCTTTTTATAACTTATAACAAAGATTGGAGACTATACTTCGACAGAAATTGCAAATAATCTAGTACCGTAGGGATCGGTTCTTGGACCAATTTTATTCAGCTTATGGATCTACCGGGAATTATAAATAGAACAAAAATAAATTTATTCGCCGATAATACTCTAATATTCGCTGCTGTAAAGGACATTGTAGAAGTGAAAAATGCTATTAATGAAGACCTGTGTAAAAATGATGACTGTCTTCGAGTAAATAAATTGAAACTGAATGTGAGTAAGACTAAATGAATGGAGATTTCGAATAAACCGTTGGAGTATGGACAAATTGTGATTAATGAATGTGAGGTTGAGAAAGTAAATAGCATGAAGTACCTGGGTGTGATTTAAACTAAAAAGAGCATGTGGATAATTAAACTAAAAAAAGCATGTGGATTTTATTTGTAAGAAAGTAGCAAAGAAAGTAAATTTTTTGGGACGATTATCTAAAAATTTAACTATGACTGCGAAAATAAGTGTGTATATATCGGTGATTGCCCCCCCATTTTGATTATTGTGCTCCGTTGTTATTTTTGAGCAGCAATGAATTATTTGAAAAAATTGAGAAACTGCAAAATAAGGCCATGAGAATAATTCTTAAGTGTATGAAAGATACTAGTGTCATGTAGATGCTAAATGCGCTAAAATGGATGAATGTTAGACAGCGTGTTTACTAGTATTTAGGATTAAGTACCAACTAATGCCTGAATATTTGTGCGAATTAGTAAGATTTGGTCGAGATTGTCATACATATCCGCATCCGGTGAGAAGCCAAGAGGATTTCAGATTACTATTGTTCAGAAAATTGTGCTAGCAAAATTCACTGTTGTATAAAGGACATTTAATGAATTACCTGTTGAAATTAAATCCGAAAGAAATGAACGTGTGTTTAATTATAAATTGAAAGAATTTGTAAAAAATAAATTTTGAACTTGAAAATGAAAATGTGTATGAATGAAACTAATGTATGAATGCATTAATAGCTAAGTCTAAATAAATGATTATCTTATCTTAATATCATCCTGAATACTTAAAAAATTAATTTAAAGGATCATATGTCTGGTCATATCGATCCTTTGAACTTGTTTGCAATATTCGATCCAGAAATCTTCATAACATAAAAAAACTTAAAATATCCTAAACATTTAATACTTCACATAGCCCCCACTACATAATACAATTTCTTGTTGCATTTTTAGTTGCCTATTTACTATTTTGCTAAAGATCACAACTAAACAAACACCAAGCATTATATGCACCTATGTACATATATGTATACATAGATTCTGTATACACAATGTACAAACAATTCTTTTAAATTAAATATCCTTGCAAACATTTTCCAAAAGAAGTGCCGTAAAACAAAATATTGCTGCAACAACTCTTCCAAATTTAACAACAACAACAAAAAAGCGTTAACTTTAAAGCATAAACAAAAACAAACAAAAAAAGTGTTAACTTTAAAAACATGCCATTAATTCCCTATTTTAACGATTTATATGCACAAACAAAAAGCTCCCGTCTACAATACACACCGTTTAAATGTGTCGAATATAAAAGGAAATAAGCTTTTCTCGTTGTATTTTATTTTAAAAGAGAAAGATATAAACTACAGCTGGTAAACGAGTGAAAAATACCTATGAATTTAGATATAAAAATACATGAATTTTTAATGGGAAGTAAAAGAAAAAGAAAAAAAACTTCAAACGGTGACCGTAGAAATCTATGTTATATGATGCTATGTATAGGTAAAAAAAAACTTTAAATTCAGAAAGGAAAAAAAGGATGCCGGGATATAACAATGCTGTTAGTAGATATTTTTCTATATATTGCCAGTGACATATTTACAATTTTACTCTATTTGATCAGACAACCCTTTTAACCTTTTCAAAATTTATTTTCACTTTTAAATGCGGTCAACCAAAGTTGTGTTTTATTTAATTTCTGCTTTTTTTTTCTTTCTTTTTTTTTTTCTTTTATAGAGTATTTTCTATTAAGGCCTCTTTAAGCTATTTTATGTTGAAACTCGAAGCTTTTATAAGACCGTGAATTTTTTGCATTTGTTACGTTAAAGGATTTTGTTTTTATTGAGTTGTCTTCGAGATTCTAATTTATTCAAAAATAAACAATATTAACATATATTTTTTTTTTTTGGTCGGAAAATGTATAATACGTTGGATGAATTTGATAATAATGTAATATATTTAATCGAGAATGTGTAAATAAGTGTATAATTCATTCGTTTAAATGTTTTTCTCTTCTTTTTTTCTGACCAATGAACAGAAATAAAATCGCTCATCTCTGATCACGTCTAAATACCATAATTAGAAAATCTTATTTGACTAAGTTCAGTTTTTGACAGTCCCATTACAATAATGAGGTAGGCAATTTATTTCATGAGAAAACTTTTTTCCTAAATGGTAAATTATACATATTTTTTTTTTGTGGCTAATGACTATACATGTACGTACATGTGTACGTACTATGTCGCGCAGAATATATACATAATATATATATATAGTATTAAGAAAGGATATATAGATTTTCTAATATAAGTATATCCTGGGGGTTATATGGTACAATATCTAATTTGGCCCATAAATAAAATTGTTCTCAGGAACATATAATATGACAACGCACACGTATATTTCATTAGCTTTAGGGCAGAGTTAACCAAATAGAATTTTGTGGACGGAACGTAAATATATTTGAAAAGAGAAAGATTTTTGTTTTGTATTTGATATGGGAAGGAATTTCGATTTAGTTTTTTTTTTTCTAATAAATGGACAAAATCGCTAAACCCCCCAAACAAATATTTGTGAAAATTGTGTGTGCACCAAATATAATATCATCATCATTTTGGACCTATCAATAATACTTTTAGAACACCCTCTCCAATATATACAAAAATTTAAATTCATTTCTTTAATTCTTCCAGTCTGCTTACCAATGGTGAATCTTCCAAAAACATTGAACAGTGTTTAATAATATATAAAAAAAAATCTATTTGATAATAACGAAAAACTTATAAATGTTACTCTTACAATGCAGTAACGTAGCGTGGATTTTATTTATTTTTTTGTTACTATAATCTGAATCTGAATTACCTTAATTGTTGAAATATTTTCACTATGATAATCTTATTTCAAGTAAAATTTTATTTCTAATCTTTTTTTCAATTTTCAAACCAAATATCAAGAAAATCATCAATCAACCGCAATCGATAAATTTGGAATCACTGTACTAACTATAGGACTTTTTGATATTATTTCCATTAAACTGTTTTGGAGCTCTTTTTGTGCAGTGAAATATAAAATACAATAAAAAAGTATTTATCCTTTAGCAAAAAAGAGAGAAAATCTGTTAACTTTGATCTATCACATTTATATGAGCGTAAAAGTTTTATGTATGACGGCAAATAATAAAAAAAAAAAAAACAAAAAATTTTGTCTATCCATCCGCAAGTCAAGAAGAAAAGGGGAAAAAATATTTAAAAATCTTGTAAAGAAAAGCTTTCGCCTCTGCATAAAATAATAAAAACTTTTTATGAATTCAGGGCAAATTTGATACAAGTTATGTGAATTTTTGAGTTTGTTTACAATGTGTGAAAAAATAAAAATAAAACTTATTAAATTGATATGAAGTACGAACAATTCGTTTTTTAGGGACATTCTCACCGAAAACATATTCAGTAAAATAGAGAAAATATTTACACGAATACCTACATAGGTGCTTTAAATTTTATATAAAAAGAGGATGGGTGTCAATTCCACCATTTCACCACAATAAGATATTTATCATAATCACATTATAGCAAAAGGGGAGAATATGATGGTGTGATGTTATCTCAATTTTACACTAATTCTACATGTACACGATAGTCCTTAATTCAGATTATTTTGCATATAAATTCAAATGACAACCTATCCGATGATACATAATCAAAATTCTAATTACAACTACATGACACAATAATTCAGTTAAATCTCTCTACGAAATTAATATTTTGACAACCTAACGACCTTATTCCTGGCTGGCTGAAGGTAGATATTTCAATTTCAATTGCGATTGCATTTAATCATTAATATAATACGATCATAATGAATTATTCGTGAAAAGTTAATGCATTCTGTCACTGAAAGCCATCGATTTTTTTAAGAGGAACGGTGGTGAAAATTAAATTTTCTCATACATATAGACATATGTATATATGTGTAGTTATATAGTCATCATCAACATCACACGTATGTGCGCTCTAGTTTCTGCTGCCATACCGGCGGTGAAAGATTTTCGTTTACATGAAAAATGAATTTATGTCTGAAACTCTGCAGAGAGGTGAAATATAACTTTGACTTGAGCATTATATGGGTGGTAAGGTAATATTTTATGTATTGAACAATGTATTGTTTATAGTTGGAAATGTTAGGAATAACTAATCAAGTACCTGCAACCTATACATACATACATATAAGTTCAATTTCATTGCTGAAGAATTTACAAAGTTTGAGGTAAAAGATAAATTTACACTTTAATGAAAACTCAATCGCAAAGTAGAAGTTTCATTAAATCGTTTTCAATAAATAGTGATAATGAGATAAATTCAAAAAAGCTGACGTAAAAACCAATTTTGTCATTTTGAATTGGATAACTTTTCTTAAAATATTAACGACTTTCTAACTTTTTAAGTAGACTTAGGTACCTTTATAGTAGTATGTATATGCTAAATATGTGAAAAAGGACTAAGGAAAAAAAATGTATTAGTTCAAAATATTAACAGATGTTTTATCATCATCAGTAGTACCAGACCCAAAAAAATAGATCAGTTGAATTTACTGTTCCATCATTTTCTTATAATCATCTTTGTACCGGTCGGTTGTCAATTGTCGGTAATGCCTCTAACTCTACAAATGAAGTGTTTGACCAATGTTGGGGACATTTTTCACCTTTTGCAATAATCTTTAAACAAATCTTCATAAAAATTACAGTGAACCTCATATAAAACGGTCATGTCTTAGAAAATATACATATTACCTATATGTGAATTTATATAAAATAAGAAAAATAGGATTGGAAGAAGGGCTACATTTGCATCGAGGTATGTAGAAATATTACCAATACTTTAAAAAATACGTGATGTAATTTGTAAATAGAAATTGTAAATTTTATCTATTAAAGAAGTATAACTTTTAGATATATTTTATGTATCGAAAAAGGACTAAAATAGAATTTTTCACTGTGTAGGTATATAGACCGTATATTTGTAAGTACATACCTACATATTCCATATATTCGTGGAATATTTAAATAAAACAATGTAAATAAACAATCCTAAAATTTCATAATAGCTACACATGCAAATCATGATGTCCTTTATGCACGAAATGAATATAAAAAAAAAACAACAACAAACTTCAGGGACGCAAAATGTCGAACTACAAATATAGTTCCATATTCGATAATATTATATGATAGGGGGATATCCTTATACGATATACGTATTTTATATATAACGTTGATTGTGCTTTATTTTATCACGTTGTGCTTTTATGTGACCCTGAAGATTTACTTTAGGTGTAGCAAATTACACACATGATTTTAGTCATAAATAAATAAGTAAATATATAAATTATACCTACCTATACATAGTTATTATGTTTATTGTTTATTTATTTTAAAGCTTTTCGTTTGTAATTACATATATTTGTAAGCATAAATAGTAAATAGCTGTTAATTATTGCTGTTATAGCTGTTATTATTCAAGTGATTTTCGAGAAGTGTTCCTTAGAAAACTAGGTAAGGTCAATATAAAAAAAAAATTGTTTTGTGCCATATTTTAGGTAAAGCTTATCGACCAAATGGCTCAGTTGAACGAGCGGTTGCCTTTGGAGCGAGAGGACCGACTAGGGGAGTGAAACATGATATGAATCTGAGGGCCGGGTGCTTGGATTGCACATAAAAACAGTCTAAATAGTTCAAATTATGTCAAGAATGGCAATGCTTAATAAGTGGCGGTGGAAACACATCAAGTACTGCAGTTGTTCCACACAAAAAGAGATTGTCGTGTCAATTGAGATGAAATGTTAACCAGAGTTACAGTAAAACGTGGAATAGCTATGAACCCGAAAAAAGTGGCCTCTGCTGGTGGTAGTAACCTAACCTTAGGTAAAGCTTTATTAAGGTACGTTCCGATTGCCAGCTCGATTTAGCTTATCTTACCTTAAATACGAGTATTAAATAGTCAGTTCAACTGACTATACTTTTTTACTGGTTTTATAGTTTCTTCTTAATACCCAATCATTCTTTAAACAAATATTTATTATGTAATATGTAGGCAGTCATATTTTCTGGGCACTAAAAAAAAAAAAACCAAACACAGCTTCTGTTGAATTAAAGCTTAAAGTGTAAAATGTCAGTTTATGGGTGCTATTTGAACATAATTGCCCATAAAAATGCAGATGTAATGGCATAAACAACAGTCAAAGCGCTAACCCATGACCAGACCACCAAACCACCAATATACAAAAAGCTTACGATTGGGATATACTAACAAAAGATGAAGGAAAAAAAAGGTAAAATGAAAGACTCTTCAAATTTGCATTTGATGTTTATGGAAATTACATAAATATACACTTCAATTTAATGTCTTATACGCCCACTATACACAAAAAAAAAAAAAAATCTACACACTTTTCATCACACAATAAAATAGTAAAATATAACAACATAATACAAGCATATATTAAAGGGAATTGGGTGTTGTATGTATAATAACCTCTTACGTACTACGTAGATATACGTTATGCGTTATGGGCTAGATGAAAAGCTACATTTAAATATTTTGGATATCCATCCATTGTATATTATGTATAGAAATAGGTATATTATGTATAGTACATAATAAAAAAAATTATATTTGTTATATATGTATGTATGTACATTGTACATATAATACAAAAACCATGTAGCAACGTAACATAAAAAAAAATTTCTCATCTGAGATTTCTTATATTGCTTATTGTCAAGGTCTGTGAAGCGTTAAGCTTTAAAATAGCGAGTTGTCGAGTTCATAAGATAGCGCAGGTACAATATAGTAGAAGAGAGGAAAAAAAAACGAAAAGCTTTTGTTAAGTTAAGATTTGTGTGGATATTTATGGAATTGATTCTATATATAGAGATGGTAAAAATTTGATAAAACTAGGATTCGATACATTTTTTTTTTGTGATGCTATATTTGCTAAGACCACACAATATATTCTATTCTATTTAGAACGATTGGAAACGTCTCAGAGGCGTTATTAAAAACGATTTATGACTTTTGGGTTTTTCGTGTTCATGAGGGCAAGAAAAAAAAGGTTTTAATAGTAACGAATGACATCAATTTGTTTTACGATTTATTATTGATTTAGAGTTTATCGACTGCACCATGGGATTAATAAAGATAAAACCGTAAACACTTAAATCAATTGTTATGACTTTGAAATTATATTGGATACTAAGTTTTGGATTAATAATTTACGATATTGATTTTGAAATTATGAACAATCATTTGCAGATGTTTTAAGTCCTAAAAAGTTTTACAACTTTGTTGCTCTTAATATGTTCTTAAAAGTCTGACATACATTATATATATGTACATATATTTGATAGCGTTGGCAATGTCGTATTTTTACTATTTTGAAAACCCTCTAACAGCGAATTGGGTATTTTGTCATGAAACCATACCATGTAGCCCAGGAGAGTGGTCTCACCCAGGTGAATATATTTTTCGCAGATAGAGCACACTTAGGGCTATTAGAAACCAAAAGAGTTTCCAGATTTTCTACTTCTTTAATTTTACGGAGCCATTTCCGTGGAATTTTTTCGTTTTTGTAAATTTCCTAGCTTTTGATCCGTTAACCACCTCTAAGGCTTGGTTCTATGTGACCCCTAAATTATTTTTTTTAAGTAGTCCTATCCTTCATCTACCTGTCCATAAAAACCAATTTTCGATATCTCTAACCTGGCTCTAGCTAGAATTTTTCTTAGATTACTCTATTTTTGGGTATTATTCTACCCATTCGCCGTTAATGGGTTAATATATAGTGTTCTGTTGGCTCTCGCGGACTTAATAATATAAGCCGGAGTGATAATTATAATATGTTGAAAGAAGCAATCCTTTTAATTTTAAAAATGGTTTCTTTTTATATTACATTGTATGATATACACAAAAAAAAAGAAAACTAAGAGGTGTCCGTAGTGAATCTCTGACAATTCATTCAAACCATCTGTATCTGTTTCTACATTACCTATTTAATCAATGTTGCCAGATATTATAGTGCTGCCATATAAGTCCGATAAATAAAAGTCTACTCTAAAATTATGTACGGTCATTTTGCATACAGCGGCATGTTCTAAAATGAGCCATTGTTTCATAATCAAAATTGAAAAATTGGGAAAATCGTAATTTTTTAAAAACAAAACTATACCTATAGCGATGCACAAACAAACATTATGCTTTTAACAATATGTTCTAAAAAAAAAACATTCTACATACTATAAAACAAATTTATATCTACCTTCATACCAATTGTATATTATTCTAACGGAAATTACAAAAGTTCCCTTCTCCCCATAACATCAACAAATTTAGTGCGGAGCCATATATAACCCAAAATATATGCATTAATATTCAAAAACTATTTCAACCAATTTCAAATTTTCAACTATTTGCATATTACGGCGAACCTCTCAAACAAGGAATACTATCATTTATTCCAACAACAACAACAAAAAAAAGGATGGGGAGAAAAATTTTTATGCGGAAACACCAAGCTAAAAGAAAATTTCCGTTTTGTTAGATGAAGTTTTCGCTCTATACAACAATGGAAGATAATTGCTATTCTTTATAGAAAACTACTGAAAAAAAAAAAAAAAATTAAATACACCATCAGCAAAAATTGCTAAATTACGTCCCAAAAATAAAAATAAAAAATTTTAAATACTCAAATTAGAATGTTCTCGCATAATAGGTACAAAAAAGCCATAATTTCTTATATATGAATTATTGGGGAATGAATTGTATTATTGTACGACGTAAATCATAAATCATAAATCACAAAGCATAAATCGGATTGTCCCAGGTTTATTTTTCCTTTCATACATAAAAACGCGCCAGAATTGATGACAAAGTCGCCTTCAAATATTCTATTTCAACACATCTACACATTATGTACATTGTACACTTGTACAGCACAACATATCCATCCACTCCACACATAGGCATATGTATTATATATGAATGTGTATATGAATATCTAGGAAGACGTATTGTGTGAATGGTGACATCTGAAATTTATTGATCTGGCTGTTTGTTTTGATATGTTCCCCATACGGTTGCATGGAAAAACAAATCTGGAAAAGTAAAGTACAAGTAAGTAGATCATTTATTTATAAGAGTCAAAGTCTGATATCGTATAAGTTGCAGAATCATTCTGGCATATTTTGGTGTGTTTTTTTTTTTTGCTTCTTCTTCTTCTTCCGTATGTGCTTCTCAAATGGATTTAATAGTGTGGAAAATAAGATTTATGATGGCGCGATGTGTTTCGGGGGGCTATTAGATTTTGGTTCCCTATATTCTTGGAGAAAGTGTATTAGACATTAACTATTTAATTAATTACCTAGATTTTACGTATGTATATAATACGTAATCCATATATAAATTGAATTATATCGTAAAATAGATAGATAGAAGTCTAATGTTCACTAAAAGTGGCTTACGACTAAATATGTCAACAAAATGTTATATATTTATCATAATTAGGTAATACATACATACATTAATTGAATTGGATCAATTAAATTTATTGGTCTAATCTATTAATCAAATGCATTAACAAATTATATATTTGTATAAGTGTTTATACTTGTACGATGTACGTACATTGTATACATACAGCCTAATAATTATAATTAAACATATTACGCTTCAATCATAGAAAGCATGCGATCTGAAGATTTTGCAAAATTTCACCAACATTATATGAACAGAGAAATTAACATTCGAAATATTCTATTTGCATTGATTCACACAATCTAAATGTATTAACGTTTCATTTAACTATCTGATGTTGAAGTTTGAAATTAAAGACCGAATTCTCAATTGTAATAAAGCGAACTATTTTTTGTGTGTGCTACATACTCGTATACTAGACATTTTATAAAAAATTGCTGGTGATGACAATGCGGTGAAGGATTTACAACACAATGGTTAACTTTAAGCGCAAATCCGTAAATTAAAAGCTCAAGAGTGGATATGAGTTATCGTTTTTTACGGGCGAGCTAGCGCTTGAATCAGAAAAAAATTAAAATTTAACTTGTAAAGTTTTTCTTCGAAAGAAAACTATTTTTATCGATATTTTTCAGCTTTTATAAAATTTCGACTTTTTTTCGTTAACATTTTTTTTACCTCGCCAATCTACATTATATAAATTAATTCTTTCACCTTTAGCTATTTCTTCTTAAATTATTTTTTTATATGTCAAGTATCTCTGGCCCGTTCCTTTTTCTTTCGATATTCGCTCGGCCCCTCAAAAAAAAAAATTTCCTTCGTTTTTTTTAATTTTTGTAGAGGTTGATGACCGTGACACACATCGAACCTTGTGGTTTTCGTTATACTCTTTTTTTGTTTGACATCCGAGTAGTTTAGAGTTATTATTTGTTTTAATATTAGGTATATTTTCATTTTCCAACCGAAAATTTTACCGCTCGATTTAGAAACAAACAGGATAAGTGTAAGTTGAGCACACACGATTAATCAAAATATATTCATTAACTCATTAACGACAGACACTATTTAGAGTTTGATATGGTATTTTTTTTTTATTATTATTATTTTAAAGCTAAATATAGCCACTGATATGACTCCATATGACTTCGAATAAAATTTTTTTTTTTATTTTTTAACCCAAGTGAGTAGTCCCACCCAGGTGAATATATTTTTTTCAGATAGACGACACCTAAGGTCATTAGAAACTAACATAGTTTTCCGATTTTCCAGTTCCCAATTTTCCAGAGCCATTTCCGTGCAATTTTTTAGATTTTGACCTTTCCTGACCTTTGACCGGTAACTACCCCTCAAGGCATGATACTATATGACCCCCAAATTATTTTTGAATAGTCCTATCCTTCATCTGCCTTAGGGTTTCTGGACTCGACTTGACTCGACTCGGACTCATCGAGTATTTGGGTAGTTACGCGGACTCGAGACTTGACTCTAATACTCGACGAGTCCCGAGTCCAAATTTTTAATGTTGAAATAGTTATATTATGTATCTATATAGTTTGAAAGCTTATTAAGTTTTGAAAATAAATGAATCAATTAATAAATTTGAGTACATTTTCTTTTTAATTTCTTGGCACGGCAATTAAATCACAAATTTCAGTTGAATTGAAAATCATATAATATTATTTTATCAGATTCTTGTAATATTTTTTGTTAAAGACAACGGACTCGGACTCGACAAGTTTTTTAAATTTCGGACTCGGACTCGTCGAGTCTTAAAAACCCGAGTTTTCAGAAACCCTAATCTGCCTGTCCATGAAAACCAATTTGCGATAACTCTCACCTGGTTCTAGCTAGTTTTTTTCTAAGATTACTCTATTTTTGGGTATTATTCTAACCAACAGCCGTTAATGAGTTAAAAGAAGCTGACCAACCTTCGATGATAAATTTAGTATACAACGTACTCGTAGTTATGTAGCAACAATTTAGAATTTCGACACTATACAAACTAAATTCTGAAAATAATCATAAATAATCAACGTCTATTTTCTAAAATAATTTCTGTATACTCATTTGAATTTCAATTGCAATAAATGAACAATTTTCTGGCATAGAATATATAACTTATTTAAATTGAACCTAAAAGTTTTTGAAGTAAAAGCATACTCTGGTATATGTTCGAATACGTAGAGTCAGTAGTACATACATACATATACAATATACATATACATATATTTAAAATATACAATTTTACAATTTTAACCAAATTGCGTATCCAAATGAAATTGTTTGCCAGCTCGAGTTTATAGAATAAAATAAATATTTTTTTTATGGCAGATTAAGAATAAATTCGAATAAATTTCGCTGAAAATGGGAAAATTATTACCAATTTAAAATTGTTCTCCAGTTAAATTTTACAGTATCTACATTGTGCTTTGATATTTAATTGAGGATAAGATCAAAGAAATTTTCAACATTATTGATTTTCATATATTAATTTCAATAAAGTCTACATTCTATGTATAGAATTGTTTATCGTTCTGGTGAGACGATATTAATTGAAAAGATATATACTCAATTTGGATTAGATTAGAAATTATCAAGTTTATGTTCAATTTTAAAATTTATTTTGTTGTTCAAAAGAAAATCATAATTGTTTACACCTTTTGAACTACTTTTATTCGCTAATTAATAAAGATGTAGAGTTTTTGAAAGTTTTTTTTACCAATTATTGATTACCAACTGTAGATGGCAGAGGGTAAATAAATTTTTTTTTATAGATAAAAACACGATCGTTATCACTAACAAACGAATTGACACGATTCACAATTACTGCTAAACATAATTCTTTATAAGGACATCATCATCATCATCAGGCCGTTCGTCGTTCCCGAGGGAGCATAGGCCATCCACAAAAAGCCGCCATCGCGTTCTGTTCATTGCCAAAGCTTTCACTTCCGCCCATTCT